>OVBE01001495.1:0-36275 GCA_900406425.1 Iberis pinnata
ATATCAAGCTCTTATTTGAGTGTTGGAAACCTGAGCATACTCACGGGTGGTGTCACATACATATCTCGTGAAGATGCAAGAAAGCTGGGAGATGCTCAGGACGTGACACATAAAGATTGAGCGGGAACTCAAGAGANNNGGGAACTCAAGAGATGTGAATCTTAAAATGCATAAATGAAGTGGAAGATTGAGGAAAAGGAAATACGTGAAAAGAAAGGAGTTGTCATTTGAAGAAAATGGAAAGCTGAGGGAAGCAACAGAAAAGGAAACAACAGTTATGCAAATAACAAAGAAAAGGAAACACAAGTTCTCAAGAGAAAGAAAAGGGGATTGCTAGGTTTTGGGCGTGTATATAAGAAGGCTAAAAGTGTGGAAGAAAGATTAACACTTTTAGCCGTTCTTAATTGGGTTAGGGTTTTTTTTCTAAAAGCTGTTCAAGAGAGTCTGTGAGAGACGTCTGGGAAGAACATGGGACACAAGAATAAAACCGAGGTGTCTGTTAGGACATGAAAAGTGTCTAAAAGGTGTGTAATAGAGATTAACACTTTTAGTCACTTTTGTTGGGATTTGGGTTTAAGTTTTATCTGTCCTTGAGAGGATGTGAGTCGTCTAAGGAGTGAACAGGGGATTAAGGGAAAAGTTCAGAATCGTGTAAGTGTATCAGTAGGATAACTTACATTACAAGTGTATAAAGAAATTTCTTGTAAAGATTTTGAGAAGTAAATAACAAAGTTTTGTTATTTGTCAAACGTGTGTGGTGTTNAGTAGCCATTTACCGATCGATGTGGTAAATTGACTTACTTTCTGTATCAACAATTACGAAAACGATAACAATTACTCACTCTTCTTTATATGAAACAGAACCTTCATCATTTATATAATTAGATTAATAATTTGTGGCTAGCTTTTTGCATGTCTAACTGTACATACACCCACAAACACAAAACTTTATGGTGATATCTTTTTGATGTGATAAGAAATATCCTTTGCACGTAGTATTACGACAGAGTTTCATGGTGTTTGGCATTTCATATATGTGTTGGAGGTTGAGCTCAAGTGTACAGTCGCGGTATTGTCGTTTCTACCTTTGTTCGTAAATTAAAGCATGTGTATGCCATCATATAAATGTATGTATATATGTGCGTGCCCAACATATCTGGATTTGATGAGGCAGTTGTTGCTGCAAAAGATGAAAGAGAGATTCGAGAAGATGAAGAGGACAATGAGACAACAGAGAGCAAAGCTTCATATCGTCAAACTCTGTATCACTATGCTTCTCTCTGCCGATAAACACTCTTGATCTTATGTTCTTGTAAATTTTTTTGTTTCTACTTATTTGTTTCTGCTTTTTTACCAATCATCAGTTTTTTTTTTTTTTTTTTTGCGTTTACATACTCTAATGTGTAATCGTTGGCCTTGTATAAATTTTTTAAGCATGGGTTAATACAAAACTAATGCTTTTTGTTTCGATTTTCATATTTCGGCGACATGAGATCTTTGAAGATCTTAAAGTCTAGTTTATCTGCCATTATGTAGCTAGGAGCCGGTCAAGTCTAAAATTTACCCCAAAATGTCAGCGACACATATTACTATATGTAGCATTTGTGTAAGACTGGTGACCTCATATTTCGGGTTTGAAAAGTACATGACTGATAGAGCTGACGAACAACTTGTAAGCATTATCGCATGGTACGCATATAAAACTATATAGAAAATAGGACGAATTTGGAAAACACTAGGTTCTTATAATATAATTTGCAAACTAATCAGTAAATTGTGGGGATGTTCTTTCTTTAACTGCTGGCGGTAGCGGTAAACAGTAGTGAAAAAGAAATAAATACACTTCACCTTAACAAACATAAGAGCAAAAAGAAACGTTTATTATTTTATGTTAATCGCTAGTGTAGAAATTAATAAAATAATCTAACGCTATAAACAACAGCAGTACCTTCTTTCTATTTTTTGTTCTTCATAAATCACCGGCGACAGTTACGTGTTTAATACACCTTCATTGAACATCAATTTCTTTTGATATTTTCAGTCGCTAACGCTAGTTTAGCAGAAAGAAAAGAACAGGGCCTGTTTATAATTTGTTGAATAATCCAGTTACTAGAACGCTAAAATGTGTAAGTGTATGAAATCTTCTAGTAAAAATTCTGATTTTTTCTAGGACACATTTTTCAAAAAAGCATATCTAGGTTCAAGTTTTGTTGGAGGCGATATCGACCTTCACCGATGTTGTTTTCCACACTCGCCATTTGTTTTGCTCTTCCTTTATTTGTAGTA
Organism: Iberis pinnata; assembly: GCA_900406425.1. Taxonomy (NCBI): domain Eukaryota; kingdom Viridiplantae; phylum Streptophyta; class Magnoliopsida; order Brassicales; family Brassicaceae; genus Iberis; species Iberis pinnata. Next base: position 2,287 of record OVBE01001495.1, read on the forward strand.
GCGGTGGTCGTCGGTTTGACCATCAACTGTTGAATTCTATCATTTTATTTTTTTCACCGTTGGTTTAATCTTTTGGTTTGGTCTCACCTTTGGAAATTGGCATCCTCCAACGATTTAGACCATGACTTGGAATTCTATCAAAGATTTACGGGAAAGAAGGCAAGAAACACGGAGATGTTAGTTCAAATACATCATTTGTGTCATTGCAACAATAATTGTTGACGGTTAAACAACCAATTGAGGAGCAAGCAACCGATAGCTGAGAATGTTCAACGTAAGGAGATGCTCTGAGCCAAAATGGCTCGTCGTGATGCTGAAGTTGCTCAGGCTCGTTGAAAGATTCAAGACTTTAAAATGGTTATTGGCTTCTTGAAGGAGAAAAATTCAAATTTTGCTGCATAAACTGGGGTTCCACATCTGATCCATAAACTCGTTTTTATTTTATTTCATTAGTATTTAATAAAAATGTATTACTTTTATTTTTTATAATTTTATTAGTATTTCAAATATTTTGGTTTTACATAAAATTCAAAATCAATTTAAATTAATATATTAGTAATTAATTTTAGAACATACAAACATGACAATATAGTTACAAAGTAGTAGCAAAATATTAGTGACTATTATGCTACTATAAATAAAAGTATATGTTAATCAGTTGCTAATATTTAGAAACTGATTTGAGACTACGGAGAAAGAGCAGTCACTAAGTAGTTGCAACAAAATAGTAACTTATTAGCAATTGTATAACAAGTTAGATGCAAAACAGTCGCTAATCTTTTGAGACTGTTTTGTGACTGCTTTTCTTCAAATTAAAATGGTCTCCAATCGGTTACAAAAGTGCAGTTCTAAAGTAGTGGGAAAATTTTGCAACTGTTTTACTACTATTATTTTGTCTACAAAAGCAGTTTCAAATCGGTCGCTAAATGTAGTCGCATAGTGTAGTCGGAAAACGGTTGTAAATTAGCGACTGATTTGCGAGCGACTAAAATTTAGCGACTGACTTCCGTAGTCACAAATCAGCCTATTGATTTAGTAACTGTTTTGTAACTATATATGTAATAGCAAAGTGATTTTCTTTTTGTAGAATTTGATGGCTTGGTCCTCGAAGTCGCTTTGACACATTTCTCTATGGTTTAGTCTTCTTGAGGTCTTGAGCTTCTTGGCTGTATTTCCTCCGGTATGTTTATTTTAGAGAAGTGTCATAGTTCTTGGCATCGCTGACCTTCTCCAGGTAATTGGGGTTCTGGTGGTCAAGTTGTCGGTCTTGTTTGTCTTGTTAGTTCTCATTTGGTTGTCTTATTTCATCTATTAAGTTCTTTATTGTATTTGTTGTCCGATCTGGTCTCGACTAGTGCTCAGTCTTCACCTCAATCATTTTACCATTACAATTTTGGTGTTTCTAGGGTGAGTCACTCTCATTCTTTGTTTATATAGTGTTGGATCTCACTGAGATTCACTTCATTTTGTCGGTCTACTCCCAAGGCGTTCTTTGTTTATTGGCTTTGCCATCTTCAGATGATTGGTGGGCTCTGTTGCTGCATTGGTTTCTATCTTGATGTATTAGCATGTGTTATTTTCTTGCGAGAGGTAGGTTTAACCCACTATAAGAGGAGGCTTTCACGTGGTATTATTCCCCTCCACTTTATGTTTTCTTGTCACTCTGTCTCAGTTATGTTCTTAGGCTCTTTTGTTTTTGATAGTTTGTTTATAGTTATTCCTATAGTTTTTAATTTTTCAATAGAGAGAAGTATGGTTTTCTAATTTTTTTTGTTTTGTTTATCACTCTTTGTTTTAGTTTTTTGTATGTTTTAAAATTTACAATGATGAAATATGATAACATCTATTATATAACCAACATCAGGAAGAAAAAAAAACTCGGCTTTAAAAACAGTTGAAATTGGAGCATAAACAAATGAGATGTTAATCCCGATGGATAAATATGATTTAGTGGGACTAAAATGTTAAACCAAAGCAGCATGATCAACATCATCTCAATTGTAAAACCACTAAGTTTGTAACGCAAAAGAAAACCAGCAACGTCTCCTCGCAGAGACAATGAATGAAATGTTTTCATTCGCGTGGAATACTCGGGGCTTTAACCAGCCTCGTAAACACACTATTGTTCAACATTGGCTTCAATCCTCGCATCAAAAATTTGGGTGTCTTCAAGAGACTCGAATTCATCCAAATAATTTTTCTCGTATAGTTCAAGACGCTTTACCTGGTCGGAGTGTCTTACATAATTACACATATTCTTATCACTTCTCAAGTCATGACTGTTCTTGTCACATTGGTCACATGGGATATTATCTTAATCTCTTGCGTTTAAGCTTCAAAATTTCAGGTAGATCGCGTCCAGTTATGGATTGATCTCTATAAGAGTATGTGTCTTTACAGGGTAAATACGGTGCCTTGGCTTATTATGGAAGACTTTAATGAGATCTTGGCCACTTGTGAGCACTCTGCCATGGGTCGTAACACTCAACAAATCGGAATGCATTACTGTCAAGACTTTATTCATAATTGTGATCTCGTCATTCTCGATTACATCGGTCCTCGTTATACTTGGTGGAATCACAAGTCTCCGATATGGGCCAGCCTCACCTTTGAATCCTCTACATCTCCATCGTTGACATCTTCTCACCGCCCCGACTATACTCGTCTCACTTAGTTCCCCTTCCTGCGCGTTGCTTGGTACATGGTCTGAACTTTTTTCATATTTGTAGTTTTATCTCATTAGGTTTTCTAGGAACAAGGTTTAACGAGGCAGCTTTGTACCCACAATAAGAACACGTTCACTCTTATAGCTTTTCCAGCTTTGTTTTTATTTTAAGCTCTTTTTTATATATTACTCTTTTTGCTTTTGATAAATAAATTTAACATTTAATAAAGAATCTCATAAGTTTAAAAATATTAAAAAAATTCATATTATATTCAACATATACTTATTAAACATTTTACATTTATTAATAATATGGTAAAATTGACGTATTATCGATGGATATTGAATTTAAGGATTTAGACCCTCAAATAATAAATTTTTAGACATTCAAATTATAATGTTAAAAAAATAATTGATCAATTTATTCATGTTTAAACATAAAAACCATTGTCAAATGTCACTGAAAACATATTATATCTAACACTTCTTCTATACGATTATTACGGCCGAAAAAGAGATTATGAACTTATACTTAACGATAAAGTTTGAAACTATTGTGAATCATGATATGATTTGTTAGTTATTTATGATTACACATTCATATGTAACCCTAGATGTGTTATGATTTCCCTATAATCATAACACTAAACCCCACTTATACAATACCAAATCCTCATTATCAAACCCTAAATTCATATAGTATAAATCGACATATTATCGCCAAACGTTATGAGTGTAGTCAATAATCTGTCAGTATTTTCAAAATAAGAACAAACCAAAGAATTACCACAAAACTTATAACATATGTTGGTTTTCTCGTCCAATAAAATAGGATGAAACATCTGTCGTTTTATTAGTATTCGTCGATTATCTGTCGTTATTTTATGTAGATTATCGATGGATTCTAATTTTTTGGAAAACGCGCGTATTTAATTTTTAGTGGCAACCGAGAGATATATCTTTCGGTTTCCATGGTATATAAGAAAAATTCTCTTCGTTTCATTTTCACGCGAACTAAAGAAAATTATCAAAATCTCAATATGGCCAATCTGAACCCTGGAAGCATAAATCATGTGTACTTGGTTTATTGATTAGATGTTAGGTTGTTCAGGTAGATATGAATGATTTGATAGGTTATATTAGGTTTTGGAATTTTTAAATTGTTAGGTTTAGTTTTTGAATGATTTTGGATTGTTAGATTGTTAGGTTTGTTGATTTTGGAATGTTAGATTGTTATATTAGTTCTTTTTGGAGTAGTTGATAGTTAGGTTTATTGTTTTTAGATCAATAGATTGTTCAATATGTGATTTTAGATTATTAGATTGTTAAAGGTTTGCTTTTTTAATGTTTAGATTTTAAATGTTAGTTTTAAGATTTTTTCAAACTTTTTGCTTAAATTTGTTATTTAATCAATTTTAATTTTATAATTGTTATATTAAATAAAATTAATAATATTTAGAATTTAATTTTATAATTATATAATATTAATATTTGTACTTAAAAATATTATAAAATTTATAAATAAGTTTAAGATGTTAATATATTTTAAATGGGTTTATTTATATTTCAAAATTGTTGATATCATAAATAATTTTTAGAATAAACTTTTGAAGTTTGTGTAATATTTAAAAATCATTTATATAAATTAATATATGTAAATATTTGTGTAATTATTTTAGAAATATGATTACAAAAACTTTATTATGTAATTTTAACTTGAAACTAATAATAGTTTAAATTAACGTAATTCCAATGATTATGGTAAATATTTTAGTTATCAAGGGTGACTGTCCGGTTTAGCTCCGCCAGTTCATAAGTGTCAACAAGTTGTTGCTCTAATCCATATGTCAAACGAGGAATTTCTCTTGCAGCCTAGACATGAGTGGTTGCAAATGCTTCACATGTCCGCACTACCCTAACAACATGGTTTGAGTATTCCGGCAACGACACCAGCAAGTGCATCATGAGAATGATGCATAATTTGTTGTGGAAGTTGTATATAAAATACATCTGTATGCCTATTGAGGATTCAGATACTTGGTTTTGAGAATAATTTTTAGATTTTATCAAATTTAAACAAATAATATATCTATATATAAATATATATAATTACTAAAATAAACTTTATAATCATTTAACACGAATTCAACTGGAAACCTGCTCCCACTCTTGAAGTTCGAAAGTTGTTCGACTTGAATGCTACAAAGTTCGAAGGGAAGATGGCTAAATGGTTCAATATAATCATCTATGATGACGTCACATAGAATTGGGAGAAGTCCGATACTAAGTTGCTATCATGGTCAACAAGAAGAACTGATATGCCATCGTGACGATAGAGCGATAGAGAGTACTTGGCGAAAACTCGAGTGCCAAAAGTATGTTGACTCGGGAGAAGGTGATGGTATGAATTCAGTTCTAAATAAAATATTGTGTTCAAATCATATAATTCAAATTCAAAATTTCAAATCTTTTCAACAATATCGGCGGGATGGTGTGTGGCCGAGCATCATGACTCTTGTTGATGAGCTGCACACCAAAATAAAGACAAATTCACGATCCGGTTGCTCGTTAGGTTGTCAAGATGTCTCGTAGGTATTTCAAAGAGATTATGGCTATTCAGAGAACTCCGACTTAGGAGGACCTCCCTGAGATGCAATATGACGCCATTATTCAGGTCCATGTACTTCAGTTTAATGTTTAGTTTTGTATTACTCACTACTATGTTTTCTAATGTTTTCAAAAATTTTCTTGCGTGCGACGAGAAAACAAAAAGGAGACATGTTTTCTTAGGGAACATGACCCACAACTTTTTTTTCCAGAAACCGAGGCATGAAAAAGGATTTCATATTGACGAAACGATAAAAATTAAAAGGACGAGGAGATAGACGACCTCTGGAGGCAGATGGACGAGATATGAGCCTAGAATGCTCGTCGAGACGAAGAGATGCAGATTTGGATGGAGCATATGCAACAATGGTTCCTGGACTCATAGAAGACTTTTTTAATTAGAATTTAATAATATCTTAAAATTTTAATTTTATGAATTTATGAATATTTTAAAATTTTAATTTTATTTTTAGTTTTAGTTTTATGAATATTTTATAAATTTTATATTTTTAACTTTGAGTTCAATTTAATAGCTAATGATCAATTATTTATTTATTTTTAATTAAAATATTAATTATGTTTATTTTATTTTTTCTTAATATTTTTGGGAGTCGTCGATATTCCATCGGTATATATATATATATATATTATTAATGGATACCAATTGATTATTAATGACTAGTAGAAGAACGAATTAAACCCAGTAGTAATCCATCGATATATATTCATCGGTAATTCATTTCTCAATGTTGGTGCATATTTGTTATACATGCTCTTAATTGATAAAGTGCAGCTGTTAAACTGTCAGTAATAGGAAATTCCGACGACTAAGCGATGGATATGGTGGTAGTCGAGATGACCATGTATTCTAGTTCATGCTATGAAAGGAATGCTCTCTACAAGAGTTGACGATAATTCTAAATGACATATACACATGCTGATCAATCCTCTATCTTGCTTTTTACATATTATAACTTTAGTTTTTTAGATATAAAACAATACCGGGACTCTATAACCCGACCGATACTAGCACCAATGGATAACAGCTGCGTGAGACATGTATTATTATATTACTTTATGTGCCATATTATGTAATAAACATGTACGTATACAACCGAACGAAGTAGAAAAAACAAAAGACACAACTTCTTAGTTTAAGTTTTTTCTATGTCCCACTCGTCTACATTTACGTATAAGGGGTTAACAAAGGCATGATCCAAGATCCGACAATTACTTTAGATATGTTCGTTTTTGATTCATTATTAGGGGTTTAAAGAAGGACAATTCAGCCCTATTCAGTCCCTCTTTGAATTATTACCTAAAATATCTTGTGAATCTGATTCCTATTTTGTTCTTTTCTACAAAAATACATTTTTATTAGCCGGTATATACTTTTGTTTCCGATGGAAATATCCATCGAAAATGGCTAGCACACCATCGTGAATGAATTTTTTTGACAACCAAATTTTCAAGAAATTTTCACTGCTAAACATTTATCCAAGTTCAACCTAAAATGATTTTTAAAAGTGGCTATTGGGGAATCCATATATGTTGACGATAAGGCAAAGCCTTAACATTATGTAAATATACAATCTCATATTTATTATATCGACCATATACGGATTTCCCAATAGCCACTTTTAAAAATCATTTTAGGTTGACGGAGCTAGTTTTGCAGTCCAGACTACTCAACCTGTTTCTGATCATAACAGTCTAGCTATTTAGTATGTTTCAAACCGATCAAAAACATCAGCTCATGTATGTGATCCTTCGGCAATTTGTAAGAGTTGTGGACGTCTCAGTCATCTAGCGGAGAATTTTTTTCGCACACTTGGATATCCTTCGGGGTGGGGTGACAGGCCAAGGTCGAAACCTTCTTCTTCTGGTAATTCAAATCACCGAGTTTCATCTCGTGTCTCACGCCAAGATGCTGCTCATGCTAATCCTATGCTAATGATGCTGTAACTGATGATGATCAAGTTGGTTTTATTGGACTTAATAATCACAAGTGGAAGACGTTGGTCACAATGCTAAATGAGCGCAACATTCCTTCCGGCTCTCGTCTTACCGGTAAGTATTTTATTGAGTCTTGGATCATTGATACTGGCGCTTCTAATCATATGACAGGCAATTTGGATTTTCGCACCAATGTCTGTCCTATGTCTCCGGTCTCTATTAAGCTTTCGGATGGTCGTTACACAACCGCGACCAAACAAGGATCGATTTACCTTAGCAACAGTCTCAGTTTGCTTAATGTCTTTTATGTGGATGGTCTACACTGCTATCTTATCTTTGTGTCTCACTAATTCGGGACAGCGGTTGTATCTTTTAGATTACTGACCGACTTTGTATTGTCCAGGACCGCATCACTCTGACACTGATTGGAGCGGGTGAGCAGGAGAATGGATTATATTTCTTTCACGGTGTTGCTGCTCCTGCGATTGTACACATGTTAGAATCTACAAACTTTGAGGTGTGGCATCAACGTTTAGGACATCCATCAACGAAGGCAATGCAGTTGTTTCTGTTCTCTAGTACTAGTTCACGACATTGTTATGATTCAAACATTTGTGACGTTTGTATTCATGCAAAACAAACACGAGATTCTTTCCCTTTGAGTATGAATAAGACTACCTCGATTTTTGAATTAGTCCATTGTGATTTATGGGGTCCATACCAGACTACTTCTGTTTGTAGCTCGCGATATTATCTAAAGATTGTTGACGACTTCTCTCGGGGATTATGGATTTTTCTCTTACCGGATAAATCTTCTGCACCCAAGTTCGTCTCTTTTGTTGAACGAGAGTTCAACAAGCGGATAAAAAACTATTCGGAGTGACAACGGTTCAGAGTTTATGACTATTTCCTCGTATTTTTCGTGAACAAGGGATCTTACAAGAGACTTCTTGTGTTGGTACACCCCAACAAAATGGACAGGTCGAGCGGAAACACCGTCACATTCTCAATATCGCTCGAGCTCTCTGGTTTCAATCATCATTACCGGTTGAGTTTTGGAGTTATTGTGCGCTTACTGTGGGTTACTTAATCAACGGTAAAACCCCTATTGAAGTCTTATACAACTGACCTCTTCCTATGAATCATCTTCGAATATTTTGTTGTTTGTGTTATGTACATAATCACCAATATAAAGGGGATAAATTTGTTGTTCATGGCCGTCGTTCGGTCTTTCTTGGTTATCCTTTTGGTAAGAAAGGTTGGACAACCTATGACTTAGAGACTCGTGTTATCTCTCACTCATGTGATGCGCTTTTCATTGAGAACACATTCCCATTTGATGAACCAATGATTGCAGCACCGAACTCCTCTGCTCCTGTTGCACCTAACACTTCTACGTGGTATTTTGATGATGATGACATCATTACTCCTTATCCAGTTCCACATCAGCCTATACCACCTGTCTCTCCTGCAACTTAGGCTCCTGGGCCCATGATCCCACCAGATCCTATTCCACAAGACTACTCGCTTGTTCTTAGCGAATACACCATTAGTTCACCATCATCTTCACATCCTGCTCATACGGTTGCGTCTCATACTATTTCTACATCATCACCATCATCTATGGATATTGAACCTGTTATCTTACGACCAGTTTCTCCTGAATTAGGAAAAAGCAAGAGACATCGAATTCCCTCAGTTAAGTTGCAAGATTATGTTACTCATACGACTCATGAATCCACTAATGCTGATTTTATTGACTCTTGTTAGTATCCTATTATCAACTACGCCAACAACAGTCGTTTCTCTGCATCACACCGGTCATTCCTTTCATCTATTACGTCTTTGTTTGCGCCAAATTCTTATGCTGAAGCGGTTCAACATGACTGTTGGAGATATGCTATGCGCCTTGAAATCAATGCCTTATAGGACAATCAAACATCGACAGTAGATATTTTACCTCAAGGTGCTCGAGCTGTGGGCTATACATGGGTTTACACGTTTAAATATCGTTCTGATGGTTCCATTGAACTCTACAAAGCTCTTCTAGTTGTTCTTGGTAATCATCAAAAAGAGTGCATCAATTACAAGGAAACGTCTACTCCCATTTGTAAGATGACTACCGTCCATACTTTTCTTCAAGTATCCGTCTCTCGGAATTGGGAAGTGCTTCAAATGGATGTTCATAATGCGTTCCTCCATGGTGATTTAGATGATTTCGTATTCATTCGACCTCCTCCGGGTTTTAGAATTGATGATAAATCAAAAGTTTGTTGGTTACACAAGTCATTATATGGACTTCTTCAAGCTCCGTGATGTTGGTTTGCTAATCTTGCTACAACTTTAATCTCCTACGGTTTTGTTCAATCTCTTAAGGAAGATTCTCTATCCACTTATGTCAATGTTGTTGTTGGTTCTCAGTTAACTGTGCTAATCTATGTTGAACTCTTGTTTTAACATGAGGGATTTGGGGATTTTGAAAAAAAAATTGGAATTAAAGTTGCAAGAAGTTCAAAGGGTATGTATTTGAACCAACGCAAATACACACTCGATATTATCTTTGATGCTGGTCTTCTAGGTTCGAAGCCCGTCTCTCATTCTCTTGAACAAAACCATTGTTTACCTCTCGCTTCCGGCGATTGCATCTCCGACCCTACATCTTATCGACGTCTTGTGGGAAGATTTATCTACCTATGTGTTACACGTCCTGATATATCTTACGCTATACATCTCTTATCGCAGTTCATAAGTGTTTCTCGGATCGAGCATTGGACTGCACTTATCCGGGTTGTTCGATACTTGAAGTCTAACCCGAGACAAAGGATTCTTCTACGCGCTTCCTCTGAGTTACATCTTATTTCATGGTGCGATTCCGATTGGGCTGGTTTTCCACTCTCTCGACGCTCAATCACCGATTGGTTCATCCAGCTTAGCGGTTCTCCTATCTCTTGGAAGACTCGGAAATAAGATACCGTCTCCCGCTCTTCCACCGTGCTCTTCCACAGAAGCAGAGTATAGATCTATGGCTGACACTGTTTGTGAGATTTTATGGATTCGGGAATTGCTAACGACACTTGGCATCGATTGTCATTATCCTATTCCCCTTCATTGTGACAATCAATCGGCCATCTATCTCACTGCCAACCCTGTGTTCCATGAGCGTACGAAACACATCGAATCCGATTGCCATTTTATCCGTGATGAGATTGTCAAAGAGATCATTACACCATGCCATGCTTCTACAACTTCACAATTGGCCGACATCTTAACTAAAGCACTCGGACGAAAGAAATTCGAAGCTTTCAGGATCAAGTAGGGTATTTGTGACCTCCATAGTTCATCTTGAGGGGGTATTTAATAATTCAAATATGGTAGATTGTGATAAATATGAGATTGTATATTTACATAACTTGTGCTCTAACCTATGATGGTTGTACATAATGTAAATTAAGAAACTTTTATACAACTCTGTTTCTTGACAGTGGGTGAGATTTAACCAAAAATTTAAGACAACAAATCAATCAAGAACTAACAGAGTCTCTGTTTGAATAATTACGTGTGTGTTCCTCACTTTAGACACTAGCAGTCGTATACATCCCTTCGAATAATACCATATCGAATAAAACATTCGGTATACTAAGATTGATGCACAATTTATGATGTATTTTAATTTAAGTTTATAAAAGAGTCTCTGTTTGAAACCTTTTATTCAATACCCACAGATTTATGTCGACTTTTACGTTTTGTTAGAGACAAAATGAAGTAAAATGCAGAAAAGTATTTTAAAATAGAATTGTCAAATCGGGAAAAAAACAGTACAAACATATTATGTAGTAACATGCTCTATATTTGAGCATTACGAATAGGATTTATATATGAGAAAATTATAGTAAATATTATATTAGCTAGGCAATTTATAGAGAATATTATATTGTCTATTTCGTGAAAAAAATACCAAGATATATGGGTACAATAACGTAACTGTACCATATTTGTTTTAAGCATTACTTCACTTTTGTCCGTTTGTTTAAAAAATGTGATAAGTGAGAGTGATGGGTGAGGGCAAGCTTCGATTGGTGAAGAAAAAAGACAAGAGAAAGAAACAAGTAAACTCAGCTTTGTCTTGTCATCATTTGATAGAGTGGGATTCCACTTTTCTTGTTCTTGTCAGTTTACTCTCTCTTACACTATATGTTCCAATATAAAAATAACAAGTAGCAAAATAAATATTTGAATTGTTAAAAATTAATTAACGAATTTATTACTCATCGGATGGTAAATTTAAAATAACATTTCGCAAAAATTTGAATTGTGTAAAAATAAGTTAATATGTTTAATTAAAATGAGTTGAATGGTAAATACACATTTGAAACCATATAAAAAATCATAAAAATGTTTTTCCTCCAAAAATATCATAAATATACAAATTGAGTTTTAAATTTTGGGATTAAAATTTTTTGGTTTGTATTCACTAATTGGTCAAAAGGATGAAAGTTAAATATTAGAAATTTAGAATTTAAATATGAAATTTTAAAACTATTTTGAAACTATATTATTTCAGAACAAATATAGTTTTATGGTATTTTTGTAGCAAAACTAGGAGTGTGTTATTTTTGAAACACAAACAAAAAAAACTTTTTGTTGATAAATTTCCTATATATATTGTATATATTATATATTATTAATATATAAATATTACAATTACTTCACTTCAAAAAATAAATACATACTTTTTAAGAAGTTTAAGTTAAGGTGTGAAATACACCATTTGTGAGCTTCATTAGACAAAGTGTTTTTTTTTTTTTTTTTTTTTTTTTTTTCAAAAAATTCGATTTTTTAATAAAANTGCAACATCAACTTTTTGAATATTTCTTTTTCGGTTGCAACATATGCAACTTTGTGAATGATAATTCAATGCATTTTTGCAAAAGTTACGTAAATAGCACTGAGGTTGGTTTCCATTCATTCATGACCATAATTACCATTACCACTATAGTAGGAAAATTTTCATTAATTTTCTAACTATTGACAAATCATAAATTTAACATCCAACTTTTTATAACGCAAAATAAATCATGACTGTTCTAATAAGAAACAAAAAAAAGAAATGTTTTTGGATCTTACGGTACATTTGAAAACCTCGGAATGATTAATTGTTCAATAACAAGGTTTGGGATCCACCGAATTTGTATGTGCATGCTTCAATCGCAAGTCTGGAAGTTTTACAACAATCTACAACTTTCCTGGCTAACAATATGAGGCACCCAGTAAGTTAAAACATGTTTTATAGATGGGACATGGAAAAAAGATAACTTAAAATAGCATACTAGGATGAATTCTTCAATCCTCTAGTGGTTCAATTGACGTCATAGGTTCGCGTAGTCTACGTCGAGGGAAATTCCCGATGTATGTGGAGCTTACTGGTCTCATTAAGGCAATAGACAGTTTACACAAACTGGCCCAACTTTGGGTGGTTTTTTAACAGACTCAAAAGAATTGGTGGATATTGTTTCAAACCAATATGATTGGTCTATTTTTTATTCCAAATTGGAAGACATCAAAGCTGTTTGTCCTATAAACTCGGGATTTCAGCAGATGTACTGTCCATGGATTCACAATAGGAGGGCAGATACTCTTGCCAGAGCAACACAAAAACGGAAACAACTTTTCTCCTTAGTTGGTTCATCGGTTCCTCTAAGATTTGCAATAAATCAACATGTAATCTTCTTAATATTGCAATTAATATTATATTTGGTGACAAAAAGGTTTATTTTACAAATTAGTTTTTGTCAAATATGAATATGCAAAAGGAAAAGAATATCAAAGATGAAAAAGGCAAGGAATAAATGAATAAAGAAAGCGGGTCAAAAGAAGAAAATAACAACAAATTTGGAGTGAAAAGAACTGGAAAAAAAAAGAAGAAGAAGAGATATGGAAATTGGCAAACGAGAAAAGGAAACGTGCTTAAGAAAAGAAAGGTAAGGAGAATGGGAATCGGGAAATAGTATAAGGATTAGGAATAATATAAATATGAGGTTAGAGTGAATGAAAGAGATTAGTTCTCTAGCCGAATAATTTGATAATGACTTAAAAATATGTGAGAACATGAGAGTGTGTCTGAGCGATTGTAAGAACAGATCATCAGTGCGGCTGAGTGACTGTTAGAGCAGATCTTCAGAACAAAAGGGATTAGGTTTGAGCATAGTGAGAAGCAAATCATCAGCGTGGCTGAGTGATTGCAAAAGCAGATCGTCAAAGTAGAAAGGATTGAATCTGAGTGATTATGAAACAAATCATCAGCGTGAATGAGTGATTGCAGAAACATATCTTTAGAGAGAGAAAATTTGAGAAAATCAAAATCAATGTACAATAAAATGAATATTGTATATTTGATTTGTCTTAGTAAAAGAATATAATTTATGTTGCTTCAACATATTGACTCTTTGTTTCATTATGAGTATTATGGGGGAGTGATTTATTGTTTATATTAAATGTTTTAACCCCAAACTAACGTGTTCTGTTAAATGTTTACATGTATGCTTTTGCATATTGCATTTAGTGTTGGTTTGGTTGTTTGTATGTTGCGTCGAAAAAATTCAGTAATCGAGACGACAAACACCAACTAACAACAACAAATACTCAACACCACATCAAACACAATCTTCCCCTCAATCATATTTTTATCACTTTCGTCATCCTCCTCAGCATATATTTCAGCTGAAGCTCGAGCTAGATTAACATACTATTCCCCTATTTGAGTGCACAATATTCACATAAAAACCAGAAAAAGAAAAAAAAATGAACATGAATGAAACGGATTTTCCTGAGAGCCTAATTTTCATTGAACGTACAAATCGTAATAACTAATGAATATATGTGGCCATAGAAGGTTTTTGTAGCTAGGCATCTTTCATCATATATAAGAACCTCTTTCTACCTGAGGATCCATAATAACCTTGGTTGGATGTACAGTCATTAACTTTGCACCTTGGTCCTTTTTTAAAAAAAGGTTTACTATTAAATGCAAGAAATAAAAATAAAAATATGAAGAAAAGATCATAGAGTTTGTAAAATAGCTAAAAAGTATAAGCAAAGTCATAGTCATAAGACTTACACTTAATTAATTGAAAGAAAAACTTAAAAATTACTTAAGCTAAAGATGCAAAATAAATGAACTGATGACATGTACCTTTGCGGCCACGACGGTCATGGTTTCCGCGAGTCACTATTGTCCATTCCATTTCTTGCATTCTCATAGTTGGTTTTATCTCATCACCTCCTTGTGACCTTTGAAAGAAGTTGCTTCCACCATCATAAAAATCATCATCGGCAGAGATAAAAAAGGGATTATCTTTTAGAGTAACTGTTGGCGTTGAGAGGAATGCTGAGGCATCACATGAAACTCTTGTCGATTCAGTGGCTGAAGGGTGTACACTTGCATTTTGGATGGAGTTTTTTTAAACTCTATACGGTTGACATTCGAAAAAATAGCTTTATCAACTATTATACATATTGTAGCAAGAGTAGAAGTTTCTAATATAGTTTCTTTTGCTAGTGGAATCGATGGAGATGCTGGATTAGCACAAACAGGAGTAGTGATAGGGGTGTGAACAATTTCATTAACAACCGTTGTAGCTACCGAACTAGTCACAATGGAAGGGAAAAACGAAGTCACCAAACGAGTTATTCATAGTTACATATTCATTCAAAGCACCAATAGCTAAAGGTTGAAGCAAATGGTCTACATTCACCATTGGAGTAGTTAATGCGGTGTTGTTGACTGCATATGGACAAGAACACTCAACTTTAGATGGTTGTAGGCACCTTTTCTCTTTATGACCACACCCAGAGCATTTTGATGGAATCCACGCATATTCGGAGTCAACCACAAACAAAATATCCTTTCCTATATGTTAAAACTATTTTTTCCGGGAAATTTTTTTAATCTAATTTAACTTCCACCATAATTTTTGCCTTGCCCATTAAGTTAGGATCAAGTCTAGGTTTGTAAGTGAGCATTGGTTCACTGATATATTATGTTTTAATGGATTTTATCTCTTGTTTCATCTTCATTTTAGGTAGATTCATTTGCATTTAGACACAAATAGGTTGAATCTGCATATCATTTCATTTTTCATGTGTTAAAGGTGAGTGAACTCAAAAGTGAGATCAATTGGATGCCAAAGTTCCAAAAATGAACTTAATAAGGTTCGAAATAACAATCCTTGAAGATCAAGAATTTTGGGGATTTTACAATGAAAATTTCATCATGGAACCTTAGATCATATTGTAGCCATGTATTCAAGCTTTCCAACAAGCCAAAAATCACCTTAAACACTGATGTCTCTGCATTTTAGTGGTTTTATGAAGTTTTTTAACATCATTTTAGGGTCCTTTAGTTGTAAATATGATACATCTATAGACTTTATTAGTGTGTTTGCATTTTTTAGGAAGTTTGGCATTAGTACTTGCATACATATACATTTTGGAGATTTTTCAGGACTTTCAGGAGTTTTCATAACATAAGTGAAAATTTGGACAAGGAGAAGGGAAAGGAAGAACCAAACCTGCATGATAGCTTGATCACGGGCCAACTTCACCATCGAGTCTAACCAACTTTCACCATCGAGTCCAACCAACTTCACCATCGAGCCAGTGCATTATTGGCTTGATCAACCATCGAGCCAAGCATCTTCTTCGTCTCAAGCTCCTTTCGGCCAAAATTTTGGCTCGATCACAAGTCTTCCTTCGCCTTGATCTTCGCCTCAATCACCATCGAGCCAGCCCCATCTTCCCTTGCCGCCTCGATCTCCACCAGCCCGAAGCTCTTCAGCCCGACTCGATCATTGGCTCGATCAACTATCGAGCTTGGCTCGATCACACCCGCAACTTTCTTTCTCGTCTCGATCATCTGGCCCAACTTCTAAGCTGCCTCGATCACTCTTTTTCATGGCTTGATCACCATGATCGAGCCAAGAAACTCCGACCCGACTAACTCGGTTTCAGGATGAACTAGACCCAAGACCCAGATTAATCATTACATTTTGTCTTTTATGCGTTCTAGGGATTTTCTGAAACACTATAAAAGCCCTAAAACGCCTCCATTTTGAACAAGCTTTAATTTTTTAGCAATTTTTGGTTTGTTCTTAGGTTTAATATTCTCTCTGTTTTTGCTTTTTTTTCTTCATGTTCAAACCCATATTTTTTATTAACTTTGTGTTTACCTTATGATTTCTTCATTTTCATGCTTAGATTTAGGCTGTGAACTATTTTGGTGCATGTTGATTTACTATTTTATGCTCTTAATCTCGTTTTTGTGTTGATCACTACATTTAGTTTTGCTACTGTTCCATTGGAACTCTGCTTTTCTGGGTTAGTATTTTTAGTGTTCTTGTTGTTCATCACCTGCATCTTTGATTTTTCGATTCGTTCATCATCTTCATTACATTTTCAGATTTAGTGTTCTTGTTGTTCTTCATCATTCACTTTTAATCCTAATGTCTTACTTAGTCGTTATGTTTTCCTGTTTTTTTTTTTTATTTCGCACCCAACATGCGTAGTGAGTAGTTACCTTAGGTTCCTGAGGATAAGTTAGAGTGATATAGATTTCTTGTTCTTCCTAAGTACCTAATCTCTTTTGATTCGTTGCTCTTCATGCTGGTTTTTTCTGATCAACTGAAATATGATATTAGGCATTTCAGCACTCAGAAGGTGTTCAATGAAATGTCTGAACATGGCGACTTCAGAGATTTCATACCTAGCCTAAGAGATTAGATGATTATGGTTCTTATTGGCATTACTAGATTGGTTCTTCATGCCTGCTAGGTAGTGTACCATTAACGAGAATTAGGTCTGGTGATTGCTTAGGATGATTCCATTTATCAAGAGATTGGACTTGGTTCCATATGAATCTGCTATCTAGGGGTTAGCTCATTGTTTGAGGTATGTTAGGTGATTAGGTAGTTCAGGAACGATCTCTGGTCAATGACCCCCATTCTTAAGAACTGCTTACCATTTGATTGCATTTTCACCCATTCTAGATTCCTGCTTTAGTTTGACTTGTTGTTTATCTTTAGTTCATGTTTTTGCATGCATTACTTATTGCATGTTCTGTTCATTTAGGACTTGTTAGTAAAGCCTCATTTTCTTATTTAGCTTGAATTAGTGGTTCCATGTGCATCTAGAGTGTTAGCATCACACCCATTTGAATTGACACCTATCTATGCTACAATGTCATGATAACATGGATAGCAATTGACTGACACGGAAAATACGTGTTATCAAACACCCAAGAGAATTGCAAGATATGAGCCAGCAAATTTTTGATCCACTAGATTCGAAGCTCCAAATTGTCCACCCCAAAGATTCATCTTTTACACCAACTTTCATTGCGAATTAGGAGAATAGTCTTTCATAAAAGTTGTAGCCCTTGCATGACACCATAGCTTCAAAGGTGAGAGAGTTAGGGACCCCGAACTCAAGGTGTATCTAGCAACATTCGGAACAGAAAGCTCGTACCGGTTTAATGCACTGGTTTGTGAAAATGGTTCTTTAAAACTCTAAAACCCAAGGATTTATACTAGTTTGGTGTACCGATTTGTGCAAACCGGTACCGGCCAAAAAGTCAACATTTCAACACTCATTTTCAAGTCTTTACCCATTTTGACTTGGATTAACCCATGTGTTTAAGGTTAACCAAATGCCATTTTCAGGAGACTATATAAGCTATTTAAACCTAATTTTAGGGATCTTATGCTTTATGCTTTATCTTATCCTTTAATATTTTCTCTTTGTTAAGAACCTCTATAACTCTTTGAATCTTTGCTTATTTAAAGTTTGAATCTTTGTTTGATTGTTAATCTTCTTCTATGTTCTGTTTCTAATCATGACACTTTTATATCATTAGAATTTATTTTCTATCTATGATTAGTAAGTAGTTCCTTTAAGCAAGTGGGGTAGGTAGATTAGGTGTTTATATGGTTGAATATGATTTTAGGACTTAGATATCTTGGATCACCATTCAATAGATGTTTGTAATGCAAAATTTGACTTGATCACTCAAGTTTAGATTATAGGATGAATTGTGCCCAAAAAGTGTTCGATGAAAATCCTGAACAAGTGTTTGAATGCTAAATAAAGCCTAACCAAGATGTTGTGTTAGTTAGTTTAGTGGTTTATCATAGATTATATCTTAAGGCTTCTTAATTATGTGATTATCCAAGAGAGTTTTTTTGTTGCATTATTTGGGAAAGGATTAGTGCCACAAGAGTGGATTAGTCTATTGTAGGGAATCTTAGACCAATGATTAGCATAAATTGTTAGCAGTGAACATCATAGGATATCATTTGATCACCCGAATCAATAGCCTTTTCCCATTTGCTTAGCCTTTTATATTGATTTCTAGCTTAATCTTTTGTTGACTTTTCTTAATTTCTGTTGAGTTTTTCTTATCTTTGTTTAATGCATGTTAGGATAATATATCTAAACCAATTATCTTATTTTTTATTAGACTAGATGAAATTCTCATAAGTTTTAATGTGTTAGTTCCTCCTGATTTGGATTGATAATCATATATGCTGCAATGATAATGACAGTGCATTAGGAATTGGAGTAGTGAAACACAGAAGATCCTACTATCAATTTGGAGACGTTTTCAATTTGGGAATTTGATTAACCATTAGAACTTTGAATTTTCTTAGGACTAAGGTCTTTTACTTTTTAGTTAGTTTGAGATAAAGTAATTGCAATGGATTACAATGCTTGGCTATATGTTCTTGATTTATGTTATCAATTGATCTGTGCTTATGAGAAGCTAGCTACTTTGAGGCTTGACAACCTTATTAGTGATTAAGATGAAGTGTGTCATGACATATATCATCCAAAATTACAATTTTCAATGCATGAGGAGTTTAGTCTACTTCTTCAACGGTCTTGTCTAGGAAATGTGCTTGACATAGTTGAATGATTTAAAAATTCCTAAGGATGAGATGAATTTTAGAAGTGATGATGATGTGTTTTACATGATTGATGAAGATAAAGTTGATCACTTTGTGTTGAACTCATTTAAACCTGAAGTTGATTTTATCTTTCCATCTAATGCATTTGAACCTCGTGAGCATCTAATAATTAAAGAAAAATTCATGACACATGCCACCTTTATCGTGCACTTCTTTGCCCCGATTTGTGTCTTCATGGGCAACATTGTATTTCTTTGTGCACACTTTCTATTTCACTAATAGTAGAAGAAATAAAAGTGCATTAGCTCAATCTTTTGATTCTTATTTTTAGCAAGTTATGCTCAAAAGTCAAGCTAGAGACTTAAAGCAATCTCACTTGGGAGGAAGTTTCATGTTATCATTTGTCCATATCCTTTGAATTCAATGTCTTTTTTCAAAATACTTAAATGCTTTTTTGGGTATTTTAACTATTGGATTTGTTTTCGTGTTCAAAAGAACTAGATTAAAGTTGTTTCAAGGGTGAGGAGATACAAGATAAGACATTTTCATGATGCTCAAGTGGTTTAAATGATCATCCCAATATCCACCTTTATTGAGGTACCACCTTAACACAATTGAACATATTCATCATTTCATTTTATTTCTCATGTTTCGGTCCCCATTCTAGACTTATTCTCACACAGGACTGTGTGATTTAAGTTTGGGGGAGGGACCATAATGGACATTGTGTTCGATTTTGTACTTAGCACTCACTTGTATTGAGAATAGTTAAGGTTTATAAAAATTCATAAAAATCTAAAAATTTTCAAAATTTTTCAAAAAGATTGCATCTAGCTAAATATCTTAAGTTGAGTCTAGCATCATGTTATGTTACATTTTGTATAGGGGACAATGATTGGATTGTCTTGTGAATCTTGATGTTTTGCTTGAATTTTAGAACCCTAGCTAATAGTAGAATGATGCTTGGATCGCTTTTAGAATTTGTAAAATTCATGCTTGAAACTGACTACTTTATGCTTTGCGGTGTTTGTTGAATCTTGCTTGAAATGAAATCAATCCCATGAATATTTAGACCTAAATGAATTTAATTTTATGGTTTATGGATTTGAAATGCTTTACCATGGTAAAACATATGACATTTAGATGATCTTTTCCTAATTTTATCACTTTTGTCAATCCAAATGGCCATCCCTACTTTTAGGATGGTTACCACACCTTGTTCACCCAAAAAATTTCTTTCCAACCCCCCCCATTGATCTTCATTGTGAGGTCTTTTCGGAAAGTGCATATATGGGAAAAAACCTGTGTAATAGAAGTTGAACGACAAGGAAATAGCCTCTTAGAGTTAGTCTCATTTTATGGTTAACATGCTTAGGTGAGGGAATGATTAGAATATGGTATTGGTTTGGAGGAATCATATGGAAAAGTGTGGTTGGGTTTAAAGGTCATTGGAAATAAGCTTAAGTGAAAGAAACTCTAGGAGTACTAGAGGAGCTACTGAAGTTGATTTTATCTTTCCATCTAGTGGAATTGAACCTCGTGAGCTCAAGTGGTTCAAATGATCATCCCGAGATCCACCTTTACTGAGGTACGTCCTTAACACCATTGTACATATTCATCATTTCATTTTCTTTCTCATTTTTTGGTCCCCATTCCGGACTTATTTTCACACATGGATTGTGTAATTTAAGTTTGTGGGAGGGACCATAACTGCCAGTGTGTTCAATTTTGTTCTTAGTACTCATTTGCATTATGAATAGTTAAGGTTTATAAAAATTGAAAAAATTAAAAATTTTCAAAAAGATTTCATCTAGCTTAATATCTTAGGTTGAGTCTAGCATCATGTTAGGTTACGTTTTGCATAGGGGATAATGATTGGATTTTCTTGTGAATCTCGATGTTTTGCTTGAATATTAGCACCCTAGCTAATAGTAGAATGATACTTGGATCGCATTTAGAATTTGTAAAATCTATGTTTGGAATTGACTACTTTATGTTTTGCGATGTTTGTTGAATCTTTCTCGAATTGAATCCAATCTCATGAATATTTGGACTTGAATAAATTTAATTTTATGGATTGTGGATTTGAAATGCTTTACCGTGGTCAAACATTTGACATTTAGATTATCTTTTCCTAATTCTATCACTCTTGTTAATCCAAATGGCCATCCTCACTTTTAGGATGGTTACCACACCTTGTTCACCCATAACTTTTCTTTCAAAACGCTCTATTTATCTTTATTGTGAGGTTTTTCGGAAAGTGCATACATGGGAAAAAAACCTGTGTAATAGAAGTTGTACCACAAGGAAATAACCTCTTAGAGTTAGCCTCAATTTAAGGTTAACATGCTTAGGTGGGGGAATACTTAGAATAGGGTATTGGTTTTGGAGAATCATATGGAAAAGTGTGGTTGAGTTTAAGGGGCATTGAAAATAAACTTAAGTGAAATAAACCCTAGGAGTACCAAAGGAGCTAAAAAATTTGAAAAAAAAAAAAAAAAAGAGTCTAATCCTTTTAAGATAGTGAAATAAAATAAAAAAGGAAAGAAAAAGAAAATTTTATGTCTAGATGGGAAAATGAAAACTAAGTATTAAAGTGTAAAGAAATAAAAGAAAGAAAATTTCTCCTAGTAGTTTGGAAATGACAAAAAAAATTATAATGTTTTGGATTGTAAGAGTTTGCAAAGAAATTAAGACTTAGTGGTTTGAGTTCTAAGTTTGAAAGAATGTGGATCATGTGATAGAATATGAACATCAAAGAGATTTTGGTAGAGCATTACATGACGTAAAAGCCTTATATGCATCAATTGTTTGAGAAAAACCTCTTTAAATTTTGAGTAACCACTTCAATCTTCCAAGAAGCCTTAAAACCAAACCAAGTGGATGAAATTTCTCTTCCATATGCGAGAATGCACTTGAATGATTAATGATTGTAGGGGATTGGTGAATGGTATAGTTTGAAGATATTTCACTTTGATTGCTAAAATTTGGTTCTTGTGATGAGTATGTAGAAGCACATTGAATAGTTGTGATCCATGCATCTTTCTACTAGTCTTTAGGATGTTACACTTGAAGCATTACATACAAGTTTTAGCTACGAATTCTCAATTTCAAACCTCTCTTTCTCACTTACCTTTGCACCTTGCGTGAGGACAAGCAAAGGATAAGTTTGGGGGAGTTGATATATTATGTTTTTAATGGATTTTAGCTCTTGTTTCATCTTCATTTTAGGTATATTCACTTGCATTAGGAACACAAAGTTGTATTTGCATATCATATCATGTTTCAGGTATTGAAGGTGAGTGAAATCAAAAGTGAGATCAATTGGATGCAAAAGAGCCAAAAAAAAAAAATTAATAGGGATCAAAACAACAAGCCTTAGACATCAAACACTTTTGGAATTTTACAATAGAAATTTCATCATGGCACCTTGAAGAGTATTGTAGCCATGTATTCAAGCTTTCCAACAAGCCAAAAATCATCTTAAACATCCCAGGGAATTGCAAAATATGAGCCGGCAAAGTTGTGATCCCCTAGATTCAAATCTCCAAACTGTCCACCTCAAAGATGCATCTTTTAGACCAACTTAAATTGCGAATTAGGAGAAGACGCTTTCATAAAAGTTGTAGCATTTTGAGTCATATTCTTGCGAAGAGCTATTGCATGACACCATAGCTTGAAAGACGAGAGAGAGTTGTGAACCCTGAACTGGAAGTCTGTCTACCAGCATTCATAACGGAAAGCTCGTACCGGTTGAATGCACCAGTTTATGCAAACCGTTCCTAAAAAAACTAAAAAAAAACCAGGACTTATACCGGTTTGGTGTAACAGTTTGTGAAAACTGGTATCAGACGAAAAAGTCAACATTTGAACACTCATTTTCAATTTTTTACCCATTTTGACTTGGGTTAACCCATTTTTTTGGATTAACCCAATGCCACTTTTAGGAAACTATAAGATTTTCAAACCTAATTTTAGGGATTTTATGCTTTATCTTATACTTTAGTCTTTTCTCTTCGTTAATAACCCTTGTACACTTTTGAATTTTTGCGTATTTTAAGTTTGAATCTTTATTTTGATTGTGAATCATCTTCTATATACACTTTCTAATCATGGTTCAACATATTATCATTATTGGAATTTTTTGTTTTATCTATGATTAGTAAGTAGTTCGTTTTAAGCAAATGTGTTAGGTAGATTAGGGTGTTTAGATGATTAACTATGATGTTTATGACTTAGATATCTTAGATCTTCATTCAATAGATTTTTTTAATGCTAAATTTAACTTGATCACCGAAGTTTATATCATAGGATGAATTGGTCTTGAAAAATGTACGAAGAAAATTCTTAAACCAGCCTTTGAATGATAAAGGAGGCCTAACCAAGAGATTGTGTTAGTTAGTTTAGTGGTTTATCATAGATTATATCTTAATGCTTCTTAATTATGTTATTAGCCAAATATATTATTTTAGTTGCATGATTAGGGCAATGATTAGTTCTACGAGAGTGGATTAGTCTATTTTAGGGAATCTTAGACCAATGATTAGCATAAATTGTTAGCATTGAACATCATAGGATATCATTTTGATCACCCGAATCAATAACATTTTCCCATTTGCTTAGCCTTTTATATTGATTTATAGCTTAATCTTTTGTTGGCTTTTCTTAATTTCTGTTAAATTTTGCTTATCTTTGTTTGACGCATGTTATGATAATAGTTTAAACCAATTATCTTATTTGGCTTAGACTAGATGAAATTCTGATATGTTTTAGTGCGTTAATTCCCCCTGATTTAGATTGATAACCCTATAGCTGCAATGATAATGATAGTGCATTAGGGAAGTGGAGTAGTGAAACACAGAAAAATCTTACTATCATTCACCCAAACCCGAGACTATTTGGCTAATTCAAATTTTGGAGTACAGTCTATTCGAAATGTTCTTCAATATGACCCAAACCAATATTGTAGAAAGTTTAGGGATTGAAAAAGTTTATGATGGAGTCCAAGGAGCAAGAAAGAGAAAAAAATCATTGATATGCCATAAACCCTGTTGTAAGATCCAAGATCGAGTGCTCTCATCCTGTATATAATAAAGAAAAGAATGATCATTTAACTTCTTAGTGAATATCTTGCATTGTTTATCTCAAATTTTATTTGCTACACCATGAACAAGTCCACCAGATGGAGTGGAACACCTATAAAAATGTCCAAATATATATTCTTTTTTATTTTCCGTACCATGAAGAAGAACATGACTTGGAATGGCTACCTTTGGTGTACCATCTTCAAGATAAGAAGGAGGCTGCACATTAAAGATTACGAGATTATGGGTTCATCTTTGCTGCCCATGAAAATTGAAAGTACCATCTTCCTTTAATATTGGAGGTGATAGATTTGATTTTAGGTACAAGAGAGATTTTTTCTTACTACCATCTTGAATTTATAAGCAAGAGATAGTTAGTGTGCTGAGATTGGCACATCTTGGAGAGCAGTGAAGACTTGAGACTGACCTGGAGCTTTTGGATTAGACAAAGGAGAGAAATGCAATGGTTTTGCCCATGGTCCCAGAGAAAGAGTGAAGTTTTCTTTGACTGTGTGACCCTCTGGGATGGCTTCGCGAGTGATCGGAGTAGAAAAAGATTTAAGATGCGATGATGAGCTGATGACATGATGATGTGAAGGATAATCCATTAGATAAATGCAACAGAAATGCACACGAAAGGGGAGATAGAGGAAGCCTTCGACATGACCGGGACGAGCAGCGACGTCGAGTTGAACGTGTTAGGGTTGTTGATGCTCTCTTGTTTTTAACTTTTCATCGTGGTTAATTACAACTAATCGTTGTAAGGTAAGTAGCCGAAAAATAATGCAAGAATATCTAGTGATCAAGTAAACCATATTGTTTTTTATTGTCAAGATTTGATCATACATAACGTTTCTAAAGTTACACTTTTTAAAGATGGTACCTACATTCTTTTCCTTCACCATGCTCTTTTATATTCTGTTAGTATCAACTTAGGACACAAATATTGTAGTAGGAGTCTAGTGAAAAGAGCACATTTTTTTCCCACCGAGGCTTGTTTTAATTCATGAGAGTCCTTGCACTTAGTTCCAAATTAATAGACTACCAATCACATATTGAAGGTGATTACAGAAGAACAAACATTTGATTGATAACATCTATGATAAAATTTTACCTTTTTCCATAGACATAGACGAAATTTAAATTAAGATGAAATTCTTGATTACCAAGGTTGGCAAGAAAGTCCCCTACCACTCTGGACGAGTATGAATCCACATTATTGACTGTATAAATCAAGCCAGAATTCTCAGTTACCCATTTGATTATTAAGTTTGGAGTAATCCAAAGGAAAATATTTTTTATACAAAATAGTTTTCGACGTTTACGTGGCTTGTGTATTTCACATGCAGATGAAGAGGGGAACAATGGACTGAAGGGGAGTTAAAACAAGTTCTCTCAACCACATTCTCATGATTTGCTGCATAGCGCTTCTCTTGGTCAGCGTATATCAACATGTTGATCTACATGCTTTCTCTGATTGAGATTGGAGAGCTTGTGTTGATACTAAAAGATATGTCACATGATTTGCGATGTTTCTTGTAACTTCTTTGTTTTCTTGGAATTCTAAGAAAAAGAATAATGTATCTACAAGTTCTGCAAATCCTGAGTATCAGGAAATGTGGATGGAAACAAAGGAGATTCTATGGACTTTTCAAATTATTAGGGATCTTCATGTGGTCTTTAAACCGCATGCTTATCTCTATTATGACAATGTGGTTGTTCTTCATATTGCGACTAATCAAGTCTTTCATAAAAGGGCGAAACCTATTGAGATAGAGTGTCACAAGATGATAGAGGTTATTGAAAAATGGATTGGTGAAGGCAATGTTTCTTCGTATAGATAATCAACTTGTTGATGTCTTGACTAAGGCATTGTAGCATTGTATCCTTCTCTATTCTGGAAGTCGTAAGCAAGATGAGACTTCATAATGTCTATGCACCTCCATCTTGAGAGGGATTATCAAATGTATATAGTTGGTTTAGTTAACTATTCTATTTAATTTGTATAGTATTAGACTGTTTATAGCATTTTAGTCTATGTACATAAACACTTTGTAATGTGATTTTATAATCAAGAAACATTTTCTACATTTCTCTTTCTCAATTGTAACAAACTTTGTTTCTATTAGCATAATTGTTACTCTCTTTTGAATCTCTGAATGGATTTCAGAAATGCTATGTAAAAAATTATTTTTTGGCTTCTATTGCCGAATCATAATTATGCTTCTGATGATATGGTTATTTTGATGTTGTAGACTCAGAGCCTAACAAAACTTTCTTCCCCTATATGCATAATCCCTTCCTCGTGTGTCTTTAGGAGACTTGTTGTCAATGAGGACCAGGACAATGGATGAGTTTGAGATGTGAGTGTAGCTTTCTTCTTCTTAGTTTGGGAAGCCTTAATGGTATCGATTATCAGTTTCACAGTCTCATAATGAGTTTGACTTATGATGACTGTAGAGTGTTTGTATTTTCCTCACCTACTAGATTATAGAGACCTTAGTGCATGCAGAGAATGATAAGAGCCTATGAACATACTTCAAGACTGTTCGTTTCTGTATCTAGATGTTGCATATGTATTCAAACGCTTAGATGTTGTTCGTTTGGTCACTTCAAAATCAATATCCAAATGTTGGATCTAGATATCGAGATACTGAAATCTAGATATTTGAGAGGCTGCAAAAACTATAGTTTTGATTGAGCATCTAAGCATCTCAAATGTGAAATAAAAACAAATAAAATTGGAAAATACGTAATTTAGCCAAAAACGTAAAAATGGTTTTTTTTCCACAAACATGAAAACTATTTTTGTGCAAAAAACGCGTAAACAACTTTTCCAGCCAAAAACACGGAAACAGGTTTTCCCGCCAAAAAGGCGGAAATGGTTTTTTTTGCCAAAAATATGGAAACAATTTTTCTCACCAAAAACGTGGAAATAAATTTTTCCACCAAAAATGCGGAAACACGTTTTCCCGCCAAAACGAGCCAAAAACACGGAAACAATTTTTTTAGCTATAAACGCAAAAATATGAATTTTCTTGCACACCTAAACTCTAAATCTTATAAAATAAATCCTAGATCAAAAACTAAACCTTAAACCTTAAATCCTAAATCATATATCATAAAACATAAACATTATATCATAAACCTTAAACTCTATAACACAATCCCTAAAACCTTTATTAAAAATTAGCTAGACAACTGATAGCTTCAGTTTAGTTGGACTGTTTCCAGTCTTCCTGAGTGAGCGATTTGTTTCTTTTCTGGTGGTTTCACGTCGCTATGCTCTACTTTCTTCCCTCCAATGGCCCCCTTTTTCATTCGATTGCCGTGCTCTCGGTCGGTAAGTTTTATCTGGTTCCTTCTTATGTTCGGTTATTCTCTTAGGCTTTGTGTGGTTTCGATAGTGAGGTTTGGTTAGTGGCTTCGGTTTTGGTAGAGTAGTCCTCGCTTGGTTTTTGAGTTTTTGTACAGTCAGTGTGGTCTTGGTGCGGGGTTTGTTTTTGGAACTTGGTCTTTGTGTTCGTTGGCTCTATGGTTATGGGTTTTTGCTTTTCTACTCTAGTGTTTGTTTCGGCCCTGCTTGGTTGATGAACTTGTTCTTTCTCTTTGCCTCTCCTTTTGTGGTTGTGTTTGAATTCGTCTCCTTGTTGAAGCATTTTCTTGGCGTCTCTTGGTCTCATCTTCTCGTGATAGACTTTGCCTTCTTGTGGCCTTTCTCTAGAATTTATTGTGGTCGTCTAAGCTCCATGGTTCAGGCTTATATGTCTGTGTGCTCCTGTTTTGTGGGATAGGCCTTATCTTCTTTAAAGGATTATAGTTCTTGGTGGAGCTCGAAGTTCGATTAGTCTTGGGTCCTCTTCGCTTGGGTATTGGTTAGCATCTTCATGGGGCTTTGAATTGTCGTTCCCTTTTTCTACCTTATGCTTTCCTGTGTTTTCTTTCTAGCTGTCCGTTGTGTACTTTTCCTCTCTCGGTTGTCTTGGGCTTTTGTCTAATGATATTTTAAGATAAGATAGTTGAAATATGCGTGCTTTGTATGTTTATATGGTTTTTTGTAATTCATCTCCGGTCATTATCAGTATAATAGACGACAAAAAAAAAAAAATCAGATAAAACACTTAAGTTAAGAAGCTTATAGCTTAGAATTAGGTTGTATATGCTTGATGGTAAAAACACTTGACTTAAATTCAAAGGTATGATAGGCTTTAATTGTAGAAGCTCGATGGCTTATATTCAAAAGTTTATGATGAACTTCAATTCTTGGAAACACCTCGCTTAAAAGAAAAACAAAAAGGAGTTTGATCGTTAGATTGAAACTCGAAAGCGATCGTGCTTTAATATTATAATAGAGATGATGAAAGAATAACATTTTAGTGATTAGGAAGAATTGTATTGCTCTTATAAGAAGAATATAAAAGATAATTACATTTATATTTTTTCTCGTCTATTATATTGAAGAATGAATTAACCTAAATATCTAGTCAACAGAATCATATGAGATATATACAAATCTCTAAAATATATTTACAATGTATTCAAGATCCTTATATAATATGTCACACAACTAATCACTGCAATACCTCAGAAAATCATCACCACACATACAAAATCTTCTCACACTCCAAAAAGCTTCACATTAACATGACTAAGCAAACATAACTCTTTATATCATATTTTGGGCCCTATATCCACTTACTCCGCCGCAAAAAACCAGTCCAATGGTGGTCTTGTAAGACCGTCTAAAACCAGATCAAGAAAATGACTAAAATACCTGATTCAGAAAACGATTTAAAATCGAAAGAAACAGGTGCGGAGTCGAGAAGATGTTATCTTTCCTTAATTCTTTAAATTGCCTGTAATGTGACGGTATATGCGATATCAGAATCCCAGGATACAACTGCAATGAGACCAGTTTGCAGCACTCGAACTGGGAATCTACAAACTTAGATGTAATGATATAATCTCGGAATAGACTTGATGTTTGAGAGAGAAGAAGAAGACTCAAAAATATGTGAGAGATTTTTTGTATGAAAAAAGAAGTGTCGAATGAAGGAAAGAAGATCGAGATATAAATAGGAGTTGAGCTTGGAGCGCACGCCAAGCAGTTGAGGAATGCGCGGAATTGCGCCCGAGATTTGTTGAGCGAAACGAGGCAAAATTTTAGGGACGGTTACGACCCATTCAAATTGTGCGCGAGTTGGAGAGATTGGATCCGGTCCGGATTGAGTTCCAAATCTGGCTAGGCGATTTTGTTTAATTAAATTGAACCAAAATCAATTTAGTTTTTGTGCCAAAAATTTCATAGAAACTTTCTCCAAAAGGGCTTCTTCTTCTAGGCTTACAGCACATTCCAACGACCTGAGCCGGTCCGTTGGCGGTGGCACGCGTGTGGGTGGCCCATCTCTCTCCAATACACAATAGTGTGCTAAACCCAATTGAATTTAAACATGCTTTATGTACTCTATATATATATATATATACTAGTAAAAACTTGTCTCCACAACCAATATGAGATATTTTACACTTGCAACACTTGGTCAACATTTTGTATGTTTAAGTTATTCTCTTTTGTGGAAAAAAAAAAGTTATTCTCTTTTCATCTCTATTTCTCATTCAAATTTTACTCAAATTTGACAAGTTAGTATTCCATTTTATAGTGCTCGTTACAAGGAATCCGATACACTCATAATCCGGGCATCCTGGTGAACGTCTTGACCGGAAAATTTGTCAAAACATTGGTCAATATCACTTTGTTCAAAATTTAGTTCCAACAGGTCAAGCAGTGCTCATGAGTATTAACATTTTTAATTTGGTTATTATAAAATTTATCGACGATTATCTCGCTTGGTCTGGCTACAAGATTCTCCCAAGCCGTGTCCGCTTCTCCTCCATCGCGTCTCAACATCACTTCCGTCGCATCCACACGGTGGATAGATAAATTCCACTTCTTGCTCAAACGATGAATCTTTTCTAACTGTCGACAAGCTAATATCTCTGTGTTCTTTTTGATATTGTTAACCGCTTCGTCAAGCATCTTTCTTTGTGTGGCACTGTCCACTATAGATTCGTAACGTAGGTACTCGTGAAGCTCAGCGACTCCTATAGCTCTTCGTATCCCGACTGTATAATCCGCTTTCGGATTATAGATTTCTCTCACTTCGTCGAGTAATCCTGCTTCCATCATGCTGTCCACACGTTTCGAGACGAATGAGTTGAGTACAGGTAAAGAAACATCTACCCAAATGAAACAGCATTGGTAATTGTTTAACAAGAATCTAGAGGAATAATTGACAAGTGCTTCAATGTATGAGTTTGATCCACCGGCTACTATAGGAAGCTTGTGGTTCGCTAAGAGTGTTGAGATTTCTTGTGACGCAAGGCGACTGAAATCCGTGGCCGTCAAGTTTTCTGCTTCAAAGTCGAATACTCCGAGCAAGTGGTGAGGTACACCTCGACATTCTTGAGGTTTAACTTTGTTTGTAAGGACGTCAAGGCCCTTGTAAAGTTGGATCTTGTCGGAGTTGATGATCTCTCCTTGAAAGCGAGTTGCTAGGTCGATAGCGAGACGAGATTTACCTGATCCTGTAGCTCCCATCACAAAGACAACTTTTTCTTGATCATGAAGAAAAGAGTTTACGTTTATCATTGAGAGATTGTTTTTAAAACTCAAGATTGGTTGTACTTGCGGCAGTGATGAGATTGATAGTTTCATGATGACTTTGACTTTTCGATGGGATAAAATATGTTTTGTTTTTTTGTCCTTTTCGGAGACCACCTCAACGAGTCGTAGGTGGTCAAAAAGGTTTATAAGAGAATGGTGAAAGGATTTGATATTCAAGTTTTAAGTTTTAAGGTATAAGGAGATGTTATATATATAAAGCTAAGGAGAGCCATGTTGACACTATCTAATTTTTGACCGTATTAAAGAGAGAAAAAAATTAGCCTTATAGAAAATCTACCACTGCAAATTCGTGGTTGAGGTTTAAATTTTGTAATTATTTATTGACATAGCCATAAATAACTATGGTACTTTTTCTATATATAACATTGTGATCAAAGTTTATTTGTGGTTTTTCATGGCTGATTAGTAATGGTTACAATAAAATTGTCATTTTATTTCAATAAAAATATAATCGATGGTTTCTCTAGTCTATGCTATGGATCGGTTTTGATTAATCATTCAATAAATTGTGGCTATTTAGCTATTATTATTATGATGGTGACTATTTTGTAACTGATTTGCTACGGAAAATTTGATTCGATGGCTACAATTATGTGTAATGACAACCACAAAATCTTTTGTAAAACATGTGTTCAACCACAAATGTTTCTAGGGTCGAAAAATAGTGACTAAAAAGTCGTACCATATATTTTAAAATGTTTTACAGAAGATTTGAAATCCAAAAGATACAAAAACTGTTAGGGGTGTATTGAATGTGAAATTTAGAAGGATTTGTGTTAAATTGACAAATCCAGTGTTATTCAAACAAAAATTTTAAAATGTTTCAAAAAAATCCACTGTTATTGGATTAATGATTTTAAAAAGTCTCATGAAATCCACTGTTATTGAAAATATTATAAGTAGTGGATTTCTGGTGATTTAATGGTATTTCAATGGATTTTTTTAGTTAGAGATATAAAATCTCATGGTTTTAGGTAGGATTGTAAAGAATTTTAAAACAAATCACATGGATTTCCTAATTCACTTAAAATCACCTAAAAACTCATTAAAACTCAAATCACTTCAAATCATATCAAATGTTTGTTTGAATACATCTCCTAAAAGTCTTGTAAGCTAAGAATAATAATTAAGTTTAGTTAATTCAAATCAAATTGTTGAGCCTCGTTACTTGAGACGTTACGAAATCATCGAAGGTTCAAGACTCTAGGATTAGGACTCAAGGAAGCAAGTGCAGCGGATTCAGCATGATTAGTAAGTTGATTACCTTGAGAATATATTAATGAACCTCGTGTAGCACTCATCCTTGAATTGGTCATGCAACTCCACATAACCCTTCTCATGTGTCATTACATCCTTGGGTACTTCAACATTATTGTTAACAACTTCATATCTAGATTCAAAATTAGAGATCTGCATGTCGATCTCGATGTCGCGCTTTAGAGAAACGAAAGTTATCTTGGAGAGATTACAATCCCGATATTGAACACCGCTTATTTCATTGATATGTCCTCTATTAAAGACATTTTGTTGTAAGTTGGATAAAACCAAATAAGCATGAGCTAGCCAACAATCAAATTCAAACACATAACAAAAATCATAAATGAACACTACGGATTCATTTTCCTACTATAACGTGAAGTTCATGTCTTTACAAATGGAATACGTTGACTACCTTTATATGTGTCTAATATCCAACAACCAATAACAAACAAATATCATAGAAGCAAGATTTGAAATTTAAAGAAACGAAATAATGCATCTCGACTCTTATTCTATTCGCCTATGAACATAATCCAAAAATTTTCATTTAGATTCTAGTTGATTAAAACCGTACTGAGTGGCCTAAAATTTAATCCAAACCAAAAGAAATTATTTTCAAGTCTCACTATAGAGAAAATATATTTGTATATATATATATATATTGTATTATGAGATTAAACATATATATACTTAGACTTCAATGGATATAATAGCTACAAATACAATAATTTAATTGTAACTGATGTTATTTTCTTAATACGCCCCTGCAAGATGGAGGGACACTTGTCACATCAATTTTTTCTCTAGCACGCTGAAAATTTTGTTGATAGATTGGTTTCATCAAAGCATCTGCTAACTGATCCATTGTTGAGACATGTGCAACTATAAGCAAACCAGCTTGGATCTTGTTGTGAATAAAATGATAGTTTAATGCGATGTGTTTCACTACCGGATTCGCACAAAGATATGTTGCGCCTATGTCATCACAATACAAGACATGAGCAACAATATGAGTCATACCAAGTTCCTGAAGCAGTGAGTGAATTCAACACACCTCAGATGCCGCATTAGCTACTCTTCTATATTCCGCTTCGGTCGAAGATCGAGCAATACCCTTTTGTTTCTTAGAAGACCATGTAACCGGATTAGATCCTAGATAAATGACATAAGCATTGGTTGAGATATAGTCGTCGGTGTCACCCGCCCAAACAGCATCAGTGTAGCCATGTAACACCATGAGTTGAGTTGCCATCCAAGTACCTTAGAACTCTTTTCGCTGCCTGCCAGTGAGTCATTGTAGGTCGATGCATAAACTGGGAAAGTCACGTGACTGCATAGGATATGTCCGGTCTAGTGAACGATAAGTATTGCAAGTTTTTTATGACTGACCGGTATTCAGACGCATCAAGTAATGGTTCACCAGAGTATAATGTGAGCTTTGGTGAAGAGGGTAAAGGAGTAGAGATGATTTATGAGTCTGCCATGTTTGTTCGATACAAAATATCTTGAATATACTTCCTTTGCATGAAGACCATGGGATGTCCTTGTAGCTTCAATGCCCAAGAAATAGTGTAAGTCTATCGGATTTTTGATGCTAAAACGAGACGCTAATGTCTTTAGTAGTACAGTGATGACCATTGTATTGCTCCATGTGACCAATATATCATCTACATAAACAAGTAATTGATATCTTTGCCAGTGTGATGAATAAACAATGACATATGTAACACCCCGGTTCCGGTCAACCCTCTTTTGACCAAAACCGTTGTAGTTAC
>OVBE01001496.1:0-36261 GCA_900406425.1 Iberis pinnata
CCGAGACTTCCCCTTGTGGATTGTAGGAGACCATTGCTAGTGACTTGGGTATGTCACTGTGGCTAGATCCTCCAACTTCCATGAGTTTCCCTAGACCCTCATGATCTTGATTAGCCCTAAAGTTGTTGTTGTTGCGAGATCTAGAGCCTCCTCTTTCATTAAACTTGTCCGGCTTGAGATGAGGATGGAGAATCCAACATTTTTCCTTGGTGTGGTTATCTTTCTTGCAATGCTCACAAAAGAGATTCATCTTTCCATCTCCCTTATGATAGGCCTTGTTAGGCACTTCCACTTTGTTTGCAAGGACTAGGTCTTTCCTCCCACCAAATAAGCCGAGAGTACCTTGTTCCTTTTGGATTTGTGAGCACACATCTTCAAGATCTAGAGGTTTGTCCGACCTTAGTATGTGCTTCAATAGGTCTTTGTAGTTCGTGTTGATGTTGAGGAGTAGTCCAAAGACTTTTTCTTGTTCTCCTCTTTCACGCAAAGTTGTTGAGTCCAAGGTGAAAGGCCTAAGTATCTCTAGCTCAGCCCATAGTGCCCTAAACTTCCCAAAGTAGGCATTGAACTCCATGTCTTCTTTAAAGAGGTTGCTTATAGCTTTTTTCACTTCAAAGACACGGCTTAGGTTTGAGACATTTCCAAACACCTTTTGTAGTGTTTCCCAAAGATCCTTTGGGGTTTCACAGTAGGAGTATGCCTCCAAGAGATTCGGCTCAAGTGAGATTTGCATGAATCCAAGAACCATTTGGTCATCTTGGAACCATTTTTCTTCTTCGGTGGTGAGAGTAGCTTCTTCGCCATCTTTTTCACCCTCGGCGATAGCTTTCTTGGTAGAGGTTGAAGCCGAGTTTGTCACATTCTTCCATAGACCTTTCCCACCTAGAAAGATCTTGATGGTCCTAGACCATAAGAGGTAGTTGGTTCCTTTCAAAAGAACCGGAGCATTTTGATTTTTCAAGGAATCCATGTCGGAGATTGTTGAGCCGAGAGAATAAGAGATTAGTGTTCAAGACTAAGGAGATTTAGGAGAATAAGAAGAGATTTGCGGAAGAATGATAAGAATGGAGCTTTTAACGCTCTGATACCATGTTGAAATTTGATGTTAAGAACTTAGAATCAAAGAGAGAAAGAAGAGAGAGAGAGAGAGAGAGAGAGAACTCGAGATTAGGAAGAGAGATTTTATTTCTCCTTAATCAAAACATGTTTGTAAGATTACAACTTATATAGAAAAAAGGCATATAACAATTCAAACAGTCGAAAATCCCAAAGTAGAAAGTCTCAGGTGCCTCGGCCAAAATTCCCGAGACAAATCGGGCTTTTGTAGTGTCAGGCTCGGCTCACTCGCGCGTGGCCTAGGGAACCATGCGAATAAACTTGTCTCGTGATCTTCTTGGGTCAAACGGCTATTTGCTCGAGCTGTTTTCTTCTAGAAGCTCTCTCAATATGTTAGAAATGTTTTCTAACTGGTTTGGTGAGAAAAGCCTTGATAAAACTCGAATTGGCCCATGAGACCAAATTCTGCGCATTGTTGACTAAGCCTGGCCCGGTGTTCCGATAAGGCCATGCTCGAGTGATCCGATAGGCCTGTCCCGATTATCTCGATAAGGCCATGCTTGAATGTCTCGATAAACATGTCCCGAGGGCCCGATAGTCTCGATAAGGCCATGCCCGATTTTCTCGATAGACATGGCCCGATGGCTCGATTGTCTTGATGAGCCATGCTCGAATGTCTCGATAGGCATGGCTCGAGTATCCGGCTCGAGTGTCTCGATGATCCACTCTCACCATGATCCGACTTGGCCAAGTGTTCCCGAAACTTGTCTTCTCTTATTTCTTGATTGTTTTTCCCTTGTCTCAATACATGAAAACTCAAAACGGTAGCATCTAGCATCATGTTTGTTGCTGATCACAACAAACTTCCAAACTCACACGAAGGCAGTCGCCACAAACTTCCAAACTAGTGTGCTGGGTTTTAGGGAAAGACCTAGGTTTAATCATGGTTATAAGGGGTGTGGCGACTATTCCATCTTTCGTGTTCTGTTTACGATTTCAACCTGATTCCGTTTTGATATTCGAATCTGCGATAGATTCGCATCGATCAGAAACCAAGCATCTCTCTGAAGACAATTTCTAAGTCGTCTAGAAATGCTGACCAAAATTTTGTTTTTATAGCACTTTATCCTTGTGTCGGATGTATGAGAACCGATCTTACGAAAGGTTAGGTGACTAGTTTTTCCGTCGGGCCAATCGGCTGGTTTAATATAGGAGCGAGTCTAAACATAGTATCAAAAATTGATAAGAGGTCCCTAAACTTGTCTCGTCACTCACACAAAAAAATCCATGTAATTCGGAAATTATATTTTCTAAAAAACTCGCAGCCAAAACGGACAAGCTAAACGTAACGACAAATCAGAGAACATAATACGAATTGACTACTCGTAGTTTCGTCTCGAAAAATAAACCATACATTCATATATTTACAAAACATAATCAATTTTACAAAAGCTTCAAGGAAACTGGGATTTAGAGCCACCTACGGCCAATCCCGACAAACTGAAAAATGGCCACACTCGGCCAAAATCATAACCTAAACAGGGAGCATACTCCTTTTACACATAAACTTGCAATCCTCATGAGTCACACTCGAAGAAGCTAGAATACAACCGCTGCATCTTCATCACCACAAGTAGCGGTCCTGACTTCTTCCAAAATAGAGGAAATGAGGATCGGATCCCAACGCTTCCAAGTCCTCTCTTTGATCAGAGAGAATGAAGACTACGTTTTCATACCTCTTCATACAACCTGAAATCTTGTCTGTCTTGGTGTTATACGAATGGTAAGGATGTTCGGTATGCCACAAGGTATCCATGGAACTGCGACATTCACGATATTCCTTTAAGGACCATTACACTTTATTAAACTGATCGTTTTGCCCAGTATAGTCGGACACGATAAAGTATAGTCACCCACGAAAAAGTCTAGTCATCCATGATGAAGTTTGGTCGCACACGACAAAGTCTAGTCGCCCACGACAAAGTCTGGTCGTCCAAGATGAAGTTTAACCGTACACGACGACATCTGGTCACCCACGAAAAAGTCTGTTCACCCATGATGAAGTCTGGTAACCCACGACGATGAAGTATGGTAACCCACGATGAAGTCTAGTCGCCCACGATGAAGTCTGGTCACCCACGACGAAGTCTTGTCACCCACGACAAAGTTTAATCTCCCACGACAAATCTTCAAACTTTAGGCCATCGATTCTGCATAACTTACTTAACTAATACCTCGCAAGAACACTTTAACGATTCTTACGAGTTGGGGGCTAACTGCTGGGGTCAAAAATGGTCACGACAAAATCGATGTCGAGAAATCGTCACTAAAATATGAATCACACAATGCCTAATAAACTCATTACAATCCCAGTCAACAGTACATGTTAACCAAATTCATAATACTTCTAGAAATATATTTCAGAAGAAACATTCAATAGTCGTCGAACAACTAGGCAACCGTCGAATAACTAGGAAACCGTCTATGTACAACTAGGCAACAAAGTCACAATACTTCTAGAAATACATTTCCTGTCACAAAGGTTTTAACGAGGCAAGATGGTTCACTTACGGTCAATGATTCGCGGTAAAATAAAGACCATGACAGATACGTTTCGGAACAACAACGATTATTTCAAGACTTTGCGATTAATTTTTCAGGCTCCGAACATTATTTACAAGACAAACGAGAACATGTACGCTGAACGCACAATCAGCTCGCCGGTTGGCAAGCTAAATTGCGCAGGTTCAACTGTGACATAGTAGTAGCAGAAATCTGAAAGAACGAAGGTCATGATGATATCATGGAAGAGGACCATTAGAGGCCATAATCCATATCCTAATGCGGTCAGTAACTGCCCTCTGGTATCGAAAATCTACGTATAGGTAAAATTTCAGAAGTTGTACAACAGGGAAGGAATAAAGATTTTAATTAAGGATAACACAAAAACTTGAAGGATCCAGTATGCACAACTCAAGAACCTAGCGATTCCCAAAGCAAATACGTAATGTGTTGTAAATGTATCCACATCTACACATTAGGATGATTCATATAAAACATGTTTTGTCATACTTCCGAATGCGTTGAAGAATTTTGGATTTTTTCAATCCTATTAGGACTACTCGTTGTTCACATACATACAAGGAGACAAAAATCTTCGGATATTAGTCTATGTGGATGATTTGGTAATGGCTGGAAATTATCTTTGTATGCTTACAAAGTTCAAAACATACATGAGTAAGTGTTTCAAGATGAAAGATTTGGGTAAACTCAAGTATTTTATTGGCATTGAGATTGCAAGAGGGAAACAAGGCATGTATCTTACACAAAGAAAATATACACTTGATATAATTTCAGAATCACGATTACTTGGGTGCAAACTAGTGTCTCCACCAATTGAACATAACCATAAATTTGCTTTCCGACAATAGTCAAGCATATAAAGATCCAGCAAGGTTTTGAAGAGTTGTTGAACGACTTGTGTATGTGACTATCACCCGTTTAGAGCTTTGTTATGCAGTTCATGTTTTCTCACAGGTTATGCATGATCCCAGAGAAACTCATTGGGATGCAGCACTGAGGGTGATATGTTACTTAAAAGGATGTCCTGGCCAAGGAATAAT
The DNA here is from genome assembly GCA_900406425.1 of Iberis pinnata. NCBI lineage: Eukaryota > Viridiplantae > Streptophyta > Magnoliopsida > Brassicales > Brassicaceae > Iberis > Iberis pinnata. The sequence goes on from OVBE01001496.1 coordinate 4,680, forward strand.
GCTTCTAACTAAGTGTGATTTGAAAGTTTGAGTCTTTTTTACTCCGATTGGGTTTCTTGTCCTAGAACTAAAAGATCTCTGTCGACATATGCAGAAGCCGAGTACAGAGCTATGGCAGCAACATTACGTGAACTTAAATGGTTTAGAAGATTGTGTGTAGATCTTGGACTAAAATAAGAAGAACCTATGAAAATGTTTTGTGATAGCAAGTCTGCCATACATATAGCAGCAAATCCGGTTTTTCATGAGCGAACAAAGCATATAGAAGCTGATTGTCATAGTGTGAAAGATGCAGTTCAAAATCGACTCATTGAAAACCTCCCGGCGTTGAGTTCTGCAGAAAACATCTATTATGGTTTCCTTGGAAACCACTACCTCCTGAATTCTGACCTAATGCTTGTCCAGTTTTCTGGACAAAGCTCTACGACTGGGTTGGGTATACCTGGTCTTGTGGATTAGCCACATTAGCACTCCTCTAAGAGAGATTGCCTGTGTTGAATCCTTGATTGCACACTCTCTGTCCCTGGCTATTAATATAGCTCAATTCCTCCACATTTTTGGTTTCTTAAACAGCAAAACAACCAGCCTCTGTTTTCTCCATATCTTCAGCAAAGCTGACATGTTTCTCAATTTTTTTCTTGGGAAGTTGAGTTAGGAGTCCTTTCACTTCAGATAAATCATAAGATTCTGAAGTAGATGATCTTACTTTTCAATCATAGTTGGGGCAGTGATTGTTGTTGCTCTTAGCTAGATTGTCTATTAGTTGGTAAGCTTTATTCACAGGTTTTGTCATGAAGTCACCATTACTACCAATATCGAGAGAGAGTCGATACTGCTGCTCTATACCCCTGTAGAAGGTATTGAGTAGACTTAGCTTAGAGAAGCCATGATGAGGACAGTCTCGAAGGTATTCTTTAAATTTTTCCCATGCTTCAAAGAATGATTCTACGGGATCCTACTGAAACTGAGAGATCTTGTTTCTTAGGTTGTTAGTCCTTGTAGAGGTATAGAAGAGGTTTAGAAACTTGGATTTGCACTCATCCCAAGTCTCTATGGAGTTAGCTAGCAGCGATTTCAGCAATCTAAGAGCTTTATCAGCAAGGGAGTGATTGAAGAGCTTACAATGCATGAAGTTTTTAGAGACTCCATTAAGTTGAGTGGTGCTACATATATCCTCAAAGATTTCTATATAATCCATAGGATGCTCGGTGGGAAAACCATGGAATTGGTTTTTCCTGAGCAGCTGGATGAGCTGGAACAGTAGTCCTGCCTTTGAGGTTGGCGAGGGTGTAGAGCATTCCTATTAACAAGGAAAGCTTCAGAGTTGTTGAAGACTCCAACTAGTACCTTACTCTGATGTAGTAGGAGATCTCTAGCTTGTTCTGGTGGCACTTGATTACCATTACCGCCTACTTGATGTTCCGGTGGCAACTGATTTCCGTTCCCTCCTTGCTGTCTTGGTGGCACTTGATTGTCGTTTCCTCCTGGTTGGTTAATCACCAACTGATGTAGTCCTTGTTGAGGATTCTGGACGTTTTGATTTTCAAGTATGATCGGATTCTGAATCACATTCTTGGCCATTGTGCTAGAAGAGATTGAGATTTTTCTTGCTTTCCGGTTAGAACGTTCTACTCTTGTTAGTTCTTCGTTAGTGAGGTTGACTTATTCAGATGATTTTTTAGATCTTTTGTTCATGCACCTGCAAAACAAAGACAAGCAGGTAGAACAAGATGAGCTCTGAAAATAAAATCTTAGACTAGATGCTAAGTAGAACTTAAGAGGCACTATTGATCTCCGGAAACCGTGCCAAAAATCTGATAGGCTCAGGATTTTATCGTAAATCTACATTGCAGAGAACAGATCCTCGTAGTATAGTAAATGGTCCATGTCCCAAGAGACCATATTGTACGACTCTCAATTAAAATTTCATTTCTAGCTAAGATGGTAAAAAAAAGGTCGAGTTTCATTGTTTTAAAGAAAATACCAGTAAATTAAAGTGGTTTTTAAGCAATTAGGAAAAATGCTAGACGTTAGGGAATTCCACAGGTTATCAGGTTTCAAGTTCACCTTGACATAAAAGATTTATTAATGAAAGAGGTTCTCACCTCAAAAGAAAAAGATAGACTAATCTCCTCCCAAAGTATTTGACCACTATAAAGCATCAAAATTGAGTGATATCAATAGCGCTTTATCCTTGTGTTAGATGTACGAGAACCGATCTTACGATAGGTTAGGTGACTAGTTCATCCGTTGGGGCCAATCGACAGGTTTGATATAGGAGCTAGTATTTGCTTGTTTTGGTTTTAAAGTGTATGGTGACTGCCTTCGTGCGAGTTTGGAAGTTTTTTGAGATCAGCAACAAACATGACGGTAATTTCTACCGTTTTGAGTTTTCGCGAAGGATATGCGTTTGAGAAGATGCTAGTACGTATAACTGTTTGTTTTCCAAGATAGCGTTTTCACCGAGCAAGGTAGTTTTGTCCAAAATTTGTTATTCAAGAATTTTGACGTCTCGAGATGCTGCAGATTGATTTTTCTTTTGATATGCCGCACTTTTTGCTCTAAAAGTTCGCGGGCTTAAAGATGGCTTAGCGGTGCTGTAAGGGTTTTGTTTTAACCTTTCGGTAGAAAAGCGTTCTAGTTTGTTTGCGGATGTTCGTGACCAAAATTGTTGTATTTGTTTAGATGTTGAATTGTTTGATTTGTGTTTGATTTACGAGAGTCGTTTTGTAAGTGTTGTCAAATTGTGAAATATTATCGAGCTTAATTTTACGATAGATTTTCCGTAAAATGTTGTTGAGTTATTTACTTGGGCGTTTTTGAGAAAATCTAGGATTGCTGTATTTAGCCACAGTGTGTCAAATATGTTTTCCGGTCGTAAGAAGATAGCAAGTATACATATACGTACCCACTCCCCCCTTCTTTTGCAGAAAATTTTCAAAAATATCAAGTAAGTGAATGCGGATATTTTGAAATATGGAAGTATACGTATACATATACGTACCCACTCCCGCCTTCTTTTCGAGAAGAGGGACAACTGCATTTTTCTCGTGAAAAATTGCCAACGTACCCCTTTGGGGATCAAGCCGTCTCGTAGTTCAGTGTGTTGTCATGAGTCAAAATACTCGTTTGGCGATGATTCGTCATCCGTTTTAGCTGTGGTGGCTACAGTTGAGTCGACGACTTTTTTGGGCGTTTCTTATGCCATTTGGTATGGGATGTTGGGCTCGGAGGCTTGGTCGCCTTACTAAGGTTGAGCCATTTCTGGAGTTGACGAATCTGGTTCGTGTTATTTTGAAGCGTTGTTAGGTTTTTTATATATGTTTCCGGTCAACGCTTGAATTGTCTTCGTTCATTTGGTTCTGATCACTAGTGTTTCGTTGTGACCTGACTTAGTTTATGCTCGACTAAGAAGCAGAGTCTCGCTTGTTTTTGACATCCCCAGATTACAGATATTCCGTGGGGCGTCGGGAATTTGATGCCTAATTGTTAAGTTGACAGGACTGCCTTCATGGAATTTATCCATGGCGTCCCGACGATCGCGTTGTAGATGGTACGATGACCAACTACTACGATATCAATGATTTTGGTGACCTCCTTTGCCATGATGGGAAGTTGAATTGATCCGAGAGTCATGGTTCTCGCGCCAAAGAAAATGGTGAGTGGCTTCGGCAAGGGTGTGACTTCGGACAACTTGATGCCAATCTTGGTTAGCGTATTGCGGATGATAACTGTTGGGGTCAAAAATGCTCACAACAAAATTGATGTCTAAAAAGCGTCACTGAAATATTAATCACATAATCCGTAGATCAAACCGCACCAGTCAAATCTCAAATTAACAAGTCATGATTCTTCCGAAAGATCATAAGGAATATATTTCGGAAGAATCAGATAACAATCGTAGAACCGCTAATTATTGGGGTCAAAATGGTCATGATGAAATTAATGCCTCATAAAAACATTACAATCCTGGTCAACGGAACATGTTAACCAAATTCACAATACTTCCAGAAATACATTTCAGAAGAAACATACAATAGTCGTCGAACAACTAGGCAACCGTCTCTGTTCTCTTTTTTCCTTAGTCGAGAAGGTTTTGTCCCATCGGGTTTTCCTGTTACTAAGGTTTTAACGAGGCAAGATGGTTTACTTATGGACAATGATTTTCGGAAAACTAAAAACGACGATGGATACGTTTCGGAACAGTTCAGGTTCCAAACATTTTTTACAAGACGAACATTTACGTATACTAAACACACAATAAGCTAGCCGTTTGGCAAGCTAAACTGCGTAAGTTCAGCTTGCCAGTTGGCGAGCTAGATTTCAACAGTTTAACTCGCCAGCTATCAAGCTCAATCTCACAAGTTCAACTTGCTAGGTGGCGAGCTGGCTCTGTCTCGAACCTCTTGTTTCCTATTATGTATTGTTTTGAGGTTCCGTTAGAATGTTGCGACCAAAACCGTGAAACTTATTCTTTTTCTACAAATTACAAAATAACCTTGTAGATGGTAACGGCTAACATATCTGATTATTGTATCGTATCACTGCATATAAGAGTGAATCTCCGATAGAAATCATAAAATCGACTCGACTACATAACGGCCCACTTACGATTCTAGGTGGGAATTAGGCCCAAATACGATGATGGACATAGCTTGTTCCGCAAGCCATAGAAAAATATAAGGAATTCAGAAAAGGAAGATTTCTGAAGAAGAATCGGAGGACAAAAAGGAATACGGACAAGTTCCAGGGTCTATATAAGAGGCGGAAGGAGGAAGAGCTAAGGACATCGAATTCTCCACACCAAAAAATAGGGTTTTAATGCTATTTTTCCGTTCTTAGGGAGCTATGACTCAATTAGTTTATCAGTCTCCGTTGTTAGATCAAGGATATACTTGCAAACAGTTCTTGCGGCCGGGACTATCATTTGATTGTAACACGCTCATACGATTCGGAATACGAAACATCTTTACCCTCTTTTGTATTCTTAAATTCTCATACTTTTTGTTATTAATTATCGTGTTCTGATCTACAAATCGTTTGACTCATAAAATCTGGGATCTCTCGGAAGTTAGAGTTATCTCTGATTTTTTATAACTAACGAAAATCTACCGTGTGAAAATAAAAACGACCAACCAGCTTCTGCGGTCTTCAGCCAAACGACAACATTGAGAAAACTCTGCCAACGAACGCCACCATAGTCGATGCTGATGCAAACACTGTGGCTTTCGAGGACAATAAAAAGAAGTTCTCGACTCTCAAAAAGAAGTCGAAAGAACAAGACAAACTAACGAGATCTCTCTCAAAATAGGTTGAAACCCTATCCGCGAAGACCAGAGCCATCTTCCTATGCGGAACAACCAAGAATTGGGGCTATCGGGAGAAAAGCCTGACAAGACGACTCATGATGTGACGCTCAAAACTACCAACGAACTTCCACGTCTCGATGAGGTAACAGAGGATAACCAAGCCGAATGAGTCAGTATAGAGCTCAGTGAATCGTCTGAAGAATCGGACGAAGATGCTGACGTACATCCTAGGAGGATTAGCGATCGTTCGACACAGAAATATCCCAGACTCGATAAGCCCATGACCGAGGAAGAAGAAAATATCTTTTGATTACAGCAAGAGAAACAAGCTGAGGAACAAGCTCAGATCACAAGGCTACTAACGATTACTTTGACACAATTCTCGATCTCCACGAGTCCCTCGCAAAAACCATGGCCGAAATACAAGCGGTAAAGTCACAAATTCACCATGCTACTACCATGGCCGAAAGGCAGCGATATTAATTGTCGTCGAGTAAACATGATTATCGGACGATATTTATACTATCAAGACAGCGTCTCCGCAATAAAAGCATATCATCGCAAAGCTGAATCGAGCGCCAACTGGCTCGATCACCTTCCCTTCGCGTCTTCTGACTCTCCAAAAAACGTGATTACCTTTGAGGAAAGCGAAGCTATCAGAATCAATACCCCTCAGAGCGATCCCCTTGTAATGGAGCTTGTAATAAGAGACCTCAAGGTCTCCATAGTCCTTGTCGACACAGGAAGTACTGTAAATCATGTGATCTTCCACGATACGCTAAATAGAATAGGAGTCAAGCTATATGAATTCACGCCCACACCAAAACCACTCACTGGTTTCTCGGGCACGACAACGATGAATCTAAGATCAATCCAGCTTCCGGTCGCGAAAAAAGAAGTAAAATCGTCGAATTTGCAGTAGTCGACCATCTTGGCATCTATAAGAAAATCGTTGGAACGCCTTAGATAAACTCATGAGAGCGATCCTATCGACAAACCACTTAGGCATCAAATTCCCAACGCTCCATGGAATATCCGCAATCCAGGGATGGCAAAAACAAGAAAGACTCTGCTTCTTGGCCGAACACAAACTAATACGGGTCACAATGACACCAGCCATTGGACCCAAACGAGAAAACGCAACTTTTCCGTCAACTAAAAACGCTTCAGAAAAACACAAACCATATATGTCAACTCCAGAAACGACACAACCTACACTTGAGAACATTGTAAACCTAACTGTGTCCACCATGGCCAAAAATGGACGAAGCATCATTGCCAAGCGAGTAATCCAACTCATGGCAACTTACTAAACAAAGAGACGACTTGATCCAAGAAATGGGTATGTAGGAAACTTTTCGCAAGAAAGGTACAGTTGTCCCCTTCTCTGGAAAAGGGGGGGTGTGGGTACGTATATGTATACTCGTATACCCCAATATTTGACACACCGCAGCCAAGTACATCAATCTAGGATTCGCTTAAAAACGCCCAAGTAAATAACTCAGCAACATTTTACGGAAAAAGTATCATAAAATTAAGCTCGATAATATTTCACAATTTGACAACACTTACAAAACGACTCTCGTAAGTAAAACACAAATCAAACAATTCAATATCTAAACAAAAACGACAATTTTGGTCGATCGCTAGACTTGAACCTTGTTCCTACATGACCTGATCAATTCGATCAGCGAACATCCACAAACAAACTAAAACATTTTTCCACTGAAAGGTTAAAACAAAACCCTTATAACACCGCTAAAACATCTTCAAGCCCGCGATCATTTTGAGCAATAAATGCGGCATATCAAAAGAAAAATCAATCATCAACGTTGTGAGACGTCGCAAATGCCTGAATAATAATTTTTCGACAAAAATAACTTCCTCGATGAAAACACCATCTTGGAAGACGAAATAGTCATACGCACTACCATCTTCTCAAATGCACACCCTTCATGAAAACTCAAAACGGTAGCATCTACCATCATGTTTGTTGCTGATCACAACAAACTTCCAAACTCACACAAAGGCAGTCGCCACAAACTTCCAAACCAGTGTGCTGGGTTTAGGGAAAGACCTAGGTTTAATCATGGTTGTAAGGGGTGTGGCGACTATTCCATCTTTCGTGTCCTATTTACGATTTCAACCTGATTCCGTTTCGATATTCGAATCTACGATAGTTCGCATCGATTAGAAACCAAGCATCTCTTTGAAGACAATTTCTAAGTCATCCGGAAGTGCTGACCAAAATTTTTCTTTTATACCACTTTATCCTTGTGTCGGATGTACGAGAACCGATCTTACGAAAGGTTAGGTGACTAGATTTTCCGTCAGGCCAATCGACTGGTTTAATATAGGAGCAAGTCTAGACATAGTATCAAAAATTGATACGAGATCCCTAAACATGTCTCGTCACTCACACACGAAAATCCATGTAATTCGGAAATTATATTTTCTGAAAAACTCGCAGCCAAAACGGATAAGCTAAACGTAGCGATAAATCAAAGAACAGAATATGAATTGACTACTCGTAGTTTCGTTTCGAAAAATAAACCATACATTCATATATTTACAAAACATAATCCATTTTACAAAAGCTGCAAGGAAACTGGGATTTAGAGCCACCTACGGCCAATCCCGACAAACTGAAAATGGCCACACTCGGCCAAAATCATAACCTAAACAGGGAGCATACTCCCTTTACACATAAATTTGCAATCCTCATGAGTCACACTCGAAGAAGTTAGAATCCAACCGCTGCATCTTCATCACCACAAGTAGCGGTCCTGACTTCTTCCAAAATAGAGGAAATGAGGATCGGATCCCAACGCTCCCAAGTCCTCTCTTTGATCAAAGAGAATGAAGACTACGTTTTCATACCTCTTCATACAACCTGAAATCTTGTATGTCTTGGTGTTATACGAGTGGTAAGGATGTTCGGTACGCCATAAGGTATCCATGGAACTACGACATTCACGATATTCCTTGAAGGACCATTGCACTTTCTTAAACTGATCGTTTTGCCCAGTCTAGTCGGACACGATAAAGTCTAGTCACCCATGACAAAGTCTGGTCATCCATGATGAAGTCTGGTCGTACACAACAAAGTCTTGTCGCCCACGACAAAGTCTGGTCGTCCAAGATGAAGTTTAACCATACACGACGAAGTCTGGTCACCCACGACAAAATTTGGTCGCCCATGATGAAGTCTGGTAACCCACAGCGATGAAGTATAGTAACCCACGATGAAGTCTAGTCGCCTACGATAAAGTCTGGTCACCCACGACAAAGTCTTGTCACCCACGACAAATTTTAATCTCCCACGACAAATCTTCGGACTTTAGGCCATCGATTTTGCATAACTTACTTAACTAATACCTTGCACTAACACTTTAACGATTCTTACGAGCTGGGGGCTAATTGTTGGGGTCAAAAATGGTCACGACAAAATCGATGTCGAAAAATCATCACTGAAATATTAATCACACAATGCCTCATAAACTCATTACAATCCCAGTCAACTAAACATGTTAACCAAAGTCACAAAACTTCTATAAATACATTTCAGAAGAAACATTCAATAGTCGTCGAACAACTAGGCAATCGTCGAATAACTAGGAAACCGTCTATATACAACTAGGCAACAAAGTCACAATACTTCTAGAAATACATTTCCTGTCATGAAGGTTTTAACGAGGAAAGATGGTTCACTTATGGTCAATGATTTGCGGTAAACTAAAGACCACGACGGATACGTTTCGGAACAACAACGATTATGTCAAGACTTTTCGATTAATTTTTCAGGCTCCAAACATTATTTACAAGACAAACGAGAACATGTACGCTGGACGCACAATCAGCTCGCCGGTTGGCAAGCTAAACTGCATTGGTTCAGCTATGACATAGTAGTAGCAGAATTCTGAAAGAACGAAGGTCATGATGATATCATGGAAGAGGACCATTAGAGGCCAGAATCCATATCCTAATGCGGTCAGTAACCGCCCTCTGGTATCGAAAATCTACGTAGGTAAAATTTCAGAAGTTGTACAACTGGGAAGGAATAAATATTTTAATTAAGGATAACACAAAAACTTGAAGGATCCAGTGTGCGCAACTCAAGAACCTAGCGATTCCCAAAGCAAATACGTAATGTGTTGTAAATGTGTCCACATCTACACATTAGGATGATTCATATAAAACATGTTTTGTCATACTTCCAAATGCGTTGAAGAATTTTGGATTTGTTCAATCCTATTAGGACTACTCGTTATTCACATACATACAATGAGACAAAAATCTTCGGGTATTAGTCTATGTGGATGATTTGGTAATGGCTGGAAATGATCTTTGTATGCTTACAAAGTTCAAAACGTACATGAGTAAGTGTTTCAAGATGAAAGATTTGGGTAAACTCAAGTATTTTATTGGAATTGGGATTGCAAGAGGGGAACAAGGCATGTATCTTACACCAAGAAAATATGCACTTTATATAATTTCTGAATCTGGATTACTTGGGTGCAAACTAGTGTCTCCACCAATTGAACAGAACCATAAATTTTCTTTCTGACAATAGTCAAGCATATAAAGATCCAACAAGGTTTTTTAAGAGTTGTTAGACGACTTGAGTATCTGACTATCACACGTCCAGAGCTTTGTTACGCATTTCATATTTTCTCACAGGTTATGCATGATGCCAGAGAAACTCATTGGGATGCAGCAGTGAGGGTGATATGTTACTTAAAAGGATGTCCTGGCCAAGGAATGATGCTTCTAACTAAGTGTGATTTGAAAGTTCGAGTCTTTTTTACTTCGATTGGGTTTCTTGTCCTAGAACTAAAAGATCTTTGTCGGCATATGCAGAAGCCGAGTACAGAGCTATGGCAGCAACATTACGTGAACTTAAATGGTTTAGAAGATTGCGTGCAGATCTTGGACTAAAACAAGAAGAACGTATGAAAATGTTTTGTGATAGCAAGTCTGCCATACATATAGCAGCAAATCCGGTTTTTCATGAGCGAAAGATGCATATAGAAGCTGATTGTCATAGTGTGAAGGATGCAGTTCAAAATCGACTCATTGTCACGCCACATGTGAAGACTACTAAATAAGTAGCTAATTTGATGACTAAGGCTTTGGGGGAGATCAACCTTTTATTGTTTGATGTTCAAGTTGGGCATATGCAATCTACATGCTCCAACTTGAGGGGGGGTATTGAGAAGATTCTAAAAGAATCAAATATTATTATGATTGATATTGTGTATATCGTTTATGTACGTATTAGTTTTATGAAATATTACGTTTAGGGCAATCATAGTTTGTATGTATTTCACATTCTTCTAATGAGGAGAATAAGATCGTTGATAGTAAGATTTTTCAAGTACCAATTCCCATCACACATGCATTGTAGTATAGATGGGTATCAATCCAATCAGGTATGATGCTAACAGACAAGATTGCAATGGTTCTATTGAGTCAAGCTAAACAAAAAAATGGGGATTCTAACAAGTCCTAAGTGAATAGAAAATGCATATAACTAAAAGCAGAGACATAAGCAAACATGCATAAGTAAGTAAATAGGTAAAAGGCAAAATAAGTATAAAAAAAAAAGGAAAAGAAAAAAGGGTGAAGATGCAATCAAATAGGAAACACTTCCTGAGGACAAGGGTAATTAGCTAGAGATTCATCCTGAACTACCTAAGCTCCTAACATACCTTAAACAATGAGTGCAAATCTCTGAAATCACCATGATCAGGCATTTCATTGAACACCTTCTGAGTACTGAAATGCCTAAAATCATATTTCAATTAATGTGAAAGAAACCAGCATGAAGAGCAATGAAACAGAAGGGATCTAGATGGAAACAAGCTTAGGTACTTAGGTAAAATCAGAACATCGACACTAGTCTACCCCATCCTCAGGAACCTAAGGGAACTATTCACTACACATGGGTATGAAAACAGGAAAAACAGAAAACATAACTTCAAAATCAAACATCGTGATCAAAAGTCAAACTATGAAGAACAACAAGAACACTAACCCAGAAAATAAGAACAACAATGAAACAGTAACAAACAGAGGAAAATGATCAAAGCAAAAATAGAAGATTAAAAGCTTAAAAACTTAGATCAATATACACCAGATAAAACACAACATGCATGAAGGTAAAAGAAAACAGAAGATTAGCATAAAACTTAAGAGGATTATGGGTTTAACATCAAGAACACTAAGAACATCAAAGGGAAAATAGAGAGAAAAGAAACCTAGAAAAAAACCTAAAAAAGGCAATAAAAACAGACTCTCTAAAAAGAAGGCATTTTAGGGCTTATATAGTTTTTAGGAAAAGCCCTAAAACACAAAAAAAGACAAAATACAATCATTGGATTGGGTCTTGGGTAAGGTCCATTCTTGATTCGAGTTTTTTGGGTCGGAGCATGTTTGGGTCAAGCTGAAAAGTGCATGAGATCGAGCCTATAAAAATTGTGTCGAGATGAGGTTTCGCTCGATCACCGGATCGAGCCGAGAAGAAGTGTTGTGGTCGAGGTGAGAAGGAGGTGGCTGAGGTGGAGTGGAGATGGCTCGATCGCCGGATCGAGCCAAAGATCAAGGTGTGGCCTAAGTGGGCTCGAGGATGGGATGAAGCCAAGTTGAAGTTGGATCGATCCAAATGTGGTGTTGAATCGAGCCAATGGCGTAGGCGGAGATAGGCGTGGCTCGATCCGTGATCGAGCCAGGCTTGGAGAGTTGGCCAAGAGAGATCGATTCGGGATGTTGTGAAGATCGAGCCGGAGATAGGTGTGGCTCGATTTGTGATCGAGCCGAGAGATGTTGCAGATCGAGCCAACATGTTTCTTGGCTCGATGTGGACTTTACTTTTAGGCTCGATGGTGACTTGTTCCACACTTGAGCTGGTTCCGTTCCATGCAATTTCCGTTCCTCTTCTGAATTCTCACGAATCATCCTAAAAGCTCCTGAAAGTCCTGAAAAATCTCCAAAATGCATGTATATGCAAATGCTAAATCAAAAATCCCTAAAATTCAGAAACTTGTCAATAAGACCTATAAATGCAACATATGAAAACTTAAAGACCTAAAAATCAATGCTAAACGACTTCTAGAAACCATGAAATTACAGAGACATCAACTCCCCCAAACTAAATCCTTGCTTTTCCTCAAGCAAGTAATTCAGAATTATGGGTGAGAGATCTGAAAGTGAGAACTCAGAACTAAAACATGCTGCTAACATAGGTAATATAAATGTCCTGGTTACTAATTCTAGAATGCAGTCCTAAACTCGTCCTAGTTAAAAACCTTAGCCATACTCATCACAGTTCATCACAAACCAATTCAAACTTCCACAATGCATTCAAATTCATTTTCTCCTTTAACATTCATTAATAAGGAACCTTGGATCAAGTCATGTGCTTTCAATAAACTCATTTGGTCAAGGACAGGTTAAGGAGTAAAGATGACCCCTTCATGCAATGGTTAATGATTCAGAATAAGGGTTCTCTCAAACAAGGAATGAGCTTTAGCATAAGGTTAAAGGTAGGAACAGTTAGATGCATACAGAAATAGAACCCCATCTACCCAATGCTAATGAAACCTAAGTTTCCTGATTCTACCTAGTAGGAGGTCCTAAATTCTACCCTTTGAAACTTGAAGTGATCCAACTTATTCACATATTCCCCTTTTCGTCTTTTCTTTAGCTACACTTAGGAGAGGTTTGCTTCTTAAATGACTGCTAGCTGCTTCAGGAACTTACTTACTTAAACACTTATGGCTTTTGACCCCTTTTCATTTATACTATCTTTCTGGGTTTTACCCTTTTGAATTCATTGTCATATACTTTTCTTAATTTGCACTAGCCATACTTCTTTCGCACACCATTGTTTCCCCCAAATTCTCTACTAGCATATTCTGATTCTTTTTTTTCATTCATCTCCTAAGTTTTTACTTAACATTTCCTTTTTACCAGCTACCAATACCCTTTCATTGATTTTCCACCCAAACCAACATCCAAAATTTGAATCCCACCTAGTCCTATCTAGTCCAAAAAGCATGGACTATAACTACATGAGACCCTATTCCTGTCAGTCCGAACCTAACACGTTCTAGCAAGCTCATTCCATAAAGGACCTGCCACTCAGTAGTAAATTCAGGGTTTAAAAGAAGTCAAAGTTCAAGGGTGGGGATTCTACTAGGGTTAACAAGAGTGGTAAAAGGTAGAAGATAACCCAATTATGTATATACTATCCATGAGTTCATATTCAGCACACAAACAGGATAATTATACATTCAAATATAAGTTCTAATAGATAGGAGCAAACTCCAAATTACAACATGCTTCGGGAGATAAATGATCATGCAAGTTCACATTCCAAGTAAGGTGCAGCTTTACTTAAGACAAGTTCAGGATGCATTAGACAACTAATAACCAGGGCACTAACATTTTCTGAGAAAACATCATACTTACAAGTTTATCATCTTCCTAGTTACCTATGCAAATGCAAGTGAACAACCTATAAGTCTAACATACTAGATGCAACTATATGAACACTCCGTTTTTGAAGGATAATTTTCGAAAAAATTTCAAATGTTTAAGGTTTTTACATGCTATAGATGCTATGTAAATGCTATGCAAAGTTGGAGACAAAGGAACAAACATGGAAATTTCATTAGATAGCTCCTGAACTCTCCCTAAACTTGAATTACACAGTCTCTGTGTAATCCAAATTCTCAGGAACGTTTAGGAGGATGACAAGCAAGAAGGATAGAAAGCGCACTTATGGAAACGGAAAGCTTAAACACATGCGAATGAAAACGGATTATAAAATGGTATGGTGGATGGATATGGACCTTTGTTACCCCAATTGAGCTAGTAGTCATCTAGATAAAGGGTCGAAAAGGAGTCCACACCAGATCCCATAGGTGTCATTTTTGAGATGATCACCCTTAAGTTGTAAATGTCATGGCAAAACTCGAGATTCTCAGCTCTATAAAAAGTAGTCCACATGCGGTTTGGGAGTGGAAAAACTCTTTTGTTGAGGAACGCCAGTTGGAACATATAGAAAAATTGGGAGTTCAAGTTCCCGACTATGAACCGTATTTCCGTCAGGTAGTTCATGTCCATTAGTTTTGATGGCAAAGAACTTCCACCAAGTTGTCCCTGAGTATACTTGAAAATGGGTGTTACCCACCCCCCCCCCCCCCCCCCCCCCTNCCTCTCGTGCCCCAGTTGGGGTTTTTGAAGGTCAACAGTTGCTCTAAGAATAGCTTGAGGGGGCAAGGTCTTCGCTCAGAGACGCGGTGAAATAGGTTATTGTTCTGCAAAGAGTGACAGATGTGTTCATGGAGACCCAGGCGCATGTAGTTCATTTCTTCACCAATTATGATGTTTGTGTCTTTTCTAGCATAGAACGAATAAGCTAAGATTTGCTACACATATCTGATCGATGGGTGGCGGATGTTCGAGCTTTTGGTCCGTCGGGGCCCAAAGTCGGTGGTAGCTATGTTATCCCAAACGAACTCTACCTCCTCCTGAGCATTGGCAAATCTGTTTGGTTGGTACTTCATGCAGTTAAAGCCGTAGATACCCCATAGTTGCCCGAAAGTTAATTTTTTGGTTTTGCCATCCAAGTCCTTAAAAGTTATAAAACCTCCAACAGTTCTATCAGCTTCGGCTTCATAGCAATAGGTAACCTCCAGATATGCTAAGAACATGCAAGTTCGCTCCCGGTACGCCTCATGATTCATGGTGAGCACGCTGGATATCTTCATTTTCCCCAGTATGTCTTGGACTTCTTCCAGGATACCAAGGGTGCTCAGAGTCTCTGTATCTGGAAACCTTGATCCTGTGAAGTCTAATTGCATCAGCCTCCTATAAATTTCTTCAACCGATTGTTCATGCGAACCTCTTGGCATTCATCCATATGACATTGTACCTATATCAAGTTCATAAACAAACATTTATAACTTAAACCTTGAAAAAGGACAATTAGATAAGGCTAGTTCATGCATTAGGAAGTTTATGAACCGAAAGTTTTAGAGATCTAGGAATTCAAGTTAAAACTGAATTGCTTGTGATTGAAAACCTTTTTAAAGTTTAGAAAAAATTTTAAGAATGAAAGGACTGAAACCTATTTAGGCGATGCTTTAAAAATTTTGGAGGGTTTTGGAGAAACTTGATGGGATCACTAAATGATAAATGAGTGTGAAGTGTTTAGAGTGATGAGAAGTTAAAAGATGAGATACTCCCTTATATAGGCTCCTTGGTCGAAATTGAGAGTGTGGTTGTTAGGAGTGGTGAGTGGAAACATGTGGGTGAGGTTCAAAGGAGTGGTATGTGGAGGAGGTTTAAAGGGGAGACATGGGAGTGATGGAGGTGTAAGAGATATGTTGGGGGAATTTTGGAAAGGTGAGAGGACACTTCTTTGGCATGAGGTGAGTAGTGGGAAAGTGGTGAGGCAAGTGGAGAGGCTTGGCTCAATTTCAATCATGTTCAAAAAAAATAGCTCAATAGGATTTGGTGTGGCTTGGCGGTTCTTAAACTTGGCTCGATCGTGATGCCGAGACTTGGGTCGACCACATTTCAAAGTGGCTCGAGCATTTTGGCTCGATGGTGATTTAGCGCTTGGCTCGATCAAACGTTGAGGATGGTTCAAGCATTATCGAGACATAGCTTGATCGAATCTTTTGCTTTTGATCGATCCGAATGTAACGTGGCTACACCAAGTTGAACATGTGGATCCATCATATTAAGCATGGCTCGATCAAACCCAAAATTGTGGCTCGATCGCTATCGATATGTGTCTCGACCATTCCTTAAAAATGGCTCGATCATAATTGTTCTGTGGCTTGATCCCAACTCAAGACGGCTTGATGGAACCTTGTGATTCGGGTTGAACACTTGAATAAAAAGTTCGAGCTAGTCTCCCATTTTTCACACTGCTTAAATGCCAAAATGTATCCCCTAGGTACCTAAGACACCAAAACCATAACAAAACTAAAATGCATTAAATCAAGTACTGAAATAAAAAGCATTAAAATTTAAATATATACAGAGATAGACATGGGACTTCCTCCCAAGTGAGCTTGTTTTAAGTCACTAAGCTTGACTTCCTATTTTTAAGATTAATGACCCTGAGACGGCTCCCCAAAGGGAACCGGGGTCTTTTCTGAGATAACTCTTTAATCACCGTTCTGATCAACCTTGTAGTTCAGCTTCGATTTTTCATTAACTTCTACAGCAAGTATAATGTCTTCACCAGATAATATTTCTTCGATCACAAAGTTCTTGGAACATTGCGGATCTACATTACCCAGATAGTACTTGAACTTTTTTGAGTAGAAACACATGGTCTCCATTATTAATTTCCATGGTTCGGGTATGAGGTTCCAAACATTTTTCAGAAATTTGAGTGTCTGAAGGTGGTTTCTGAAGTGGTATACGTTCAGACTGAGCGTTGAACTCAAGACTTCCTTTTCCTGGACCCTTTAGATTGTCCTCAGCAGTTGACATTACCAATGTCCTGATTTCCCCTAACTCCGCAGAAATTCCTTTATCTGGTTCCTTAATAAGCTTGAAAGCTTCATGGTGCATTGCAGATTGTGTTGGATCCTTCCCCAATTCATCTTCAGATGCATCTATACTTGAGTACCTATCCTTATGATTGTCGTCATTCAGTTCCTTGATAGAGAATAGCTGACCCTGGATGGTGAGCTTCTTATTTTTGCTCATGATGTTGAAAATCATCTTTGGACTTCTTGCTACGTTCAGTTTATGTGACCTTTATTGACGTTGATTATAGCTCCGATTGTGGCTAAGAATGGTCTTCCAAAGATCAATGGTCCTTCGGTTCTTCATCCATCTCCAATACCATAAAGTCTGTGAGTATTTTTCCATCATTGATCTTGATATGTAAGTTTTCCAAGATGCCGATAGGGTACCTAAATCACATAGGCATTCGTCAAAGGTCAGGGGTCCTGGTGAGCAAGACAAGGTGAATAAACCATGATCCTCTTGCTTCTTTGTTATCAAAGCATTGCACTCAACAATATGTTCCAGCACTTCCTGAGCTATCTCTTCCTTCATAGGTTTCTCAAAGATGTCCGGGTCTTTTGGCATGATCTCTTTCTTGAAACGTGATGGGAATGGCAATCTTGGAACGTAAGAGGTGGATCATAAGGCATTGCATTCTCCCTTGAAGTAGAGAGCTTATCAACAGGCCTGTTAACAAGACCAAATTCTTCATACTCTGTAGTTGCAACTACATTTGAACTCAAATCCCCCCCAACTTGAATCACACTGTCCTCAGTGCAAATATTAGTGGAAATTGGAGGAGGAAGGGTAGTGGTATCCCCGAGATAGATGACATTGACATGAGCATATTCCTTCGGATTTTGCACAGACTTTCCGGGAAGTTAATCTTTTGTAGAAGCAGAAGTAACCCTGGAGTTGAGAGTTTCAATCTTCGCATAGATGGCATTGAATGAAGTGTCCATCTTGTGCTGAAGTTCACCAAATTTCTTTGATGTCTCCATGGCACTATTGGCTTGACCTTGAAGAAGCTGCTGTAACATAGCTTCGATATTGAAAGGTTGAGCTGGAGGTTGGTTGGATGTGAAACCATGAGCTGCACCAGCAGTTTGCTGTTGTAGTTGCTGAAAACCATTTTGTTGTTGTTGTTTTGGGAAGAAACCTCTCTTCTGATTGTAGTTGATGAATGGTTGAACGTTCTTCTGTGGTTGTGGTGGATACACTTTGTCCTGTGGGTTGGCTACATTGTTGCTTATGTATGAAAGACCAGGGTTGTTTGAGTAGTTTATGAACCCTTTGTTATAACCACCTTGGTTCTGCACATAGCACATTTCCTCTTGCTGGTTAACATCCCCAGCTTGAATCTGAAGTTGTTCTTCATCAGTGAAGAAGTGTACTTGATATTGTTGACCCAGGAGTAGCATGTCCAACTTCTCATTCAGAGCCTTCATTTCCTTCTTTGTGCCATCTTCAGATGCAGAACCACCTCGAGGTGCTCGGTCATAGTCTTCACTATAGATCCCATCAGACTGAGCAAGGTTTTCCACAAGCTCCCATCCTTCATCAACACTTTTGTTGAGGAAATTCCCGTTGCTTACAGTGTCAAGCAACATCTTGATCTTTGGTAGAGCACCACGATATAGTGTGTTGAGGAGTGACGCTTTGTTGAAACCGTGATGGGGGCACTGCATAGTATAGTTCTTAATGCGTTCCCATGCTTCAGAGAAGGTTCAACATTCCTCTGTGCGAAACCCGAGATGTCATTCCTCAGTCGT
Source organism: Iberis pinnata (assembly GCA_900406425.1). Lineage (NCBI taxonomy): Eukaryota > Viridiplantae > Streptophyta > Magnoliopsida > Brassicales > Brassicaceae > Iberis > Iberis pinnata. Next base: position 23,299 of record OVBE01001496.1, read on the forward strand.
GCTGTTCTAGAGGTGGAGAAGAACTTTGCCAGAAAGGCCTTTTTGCAAGCATCCCAGGTGGTGACGGAGTTCTTGGGAAGTGAATTCTCCCATTGATGTGCCTTTTCCCCTAAAGAGAATGGGAAGAAGCGTAGCTTAAAAGCATCCTCACTCACACCATTTATCTACGTGAGGCTACAAAAGTGATCAAACTCGTCAAGGTGATCGAGTGGATCCTCCATAGGCAGACCATGGAACTTTTTCCCCTGCACCATTGTGATCAGACTGTGCTTGATCTCGAAGTTGTTATTTTGAACCGCATGTGGTTTGATTCCATGTCGGATGGTGTGAGTGTTGGGGTTGTCACCAGCACCTATAGTGTGCTGGTTATCTCATTCAATGTTGTCTGCCATTTGTAAGTCCAACCGTCTTAAATGCTCCAAACTTAATGTTCACGTCTCGCCCGAGAGTATTCTCGCTCAAGAGCTCTGATATCTTCAACCATGGGAATTAAGTCTGTTGGTCCTCTGCTACTCAGGTTCATACACTGTTATGCAAGTACCCGAAAAGAACGCAAACAAAGGTAAACAGGTGAGTATAGTAGTAAAAGAAACTTGATCTCAAAAGATCCAAAATCTATAATGTAGCAAACAAACACCCAATTGGAAACGGCGCCAAATTGATAGAAAGATTTTTCAAGTATCAATTCCCATTACACATGCATTGTAGTATAGATGTGTATCAATCCAATCAGGTGTGATTCTAACAGACAAGGTTTTAATGGTTCTATTGAGTCAAGCTAAACTATAAAAAAGGGGGATTCTAACAAGTCCTAAGTGAATATAAAATGCATAGAACTAAAAGCAGAGACAAAAGCAAACGTGCATAAGTAAGTAAATAGGTAAAAGGAAAAAATAAGTAAAAACAGAGAAAAGGCAAAAAGGGTGAAGATGCAATCAAATGGGAAACAGTTCCTGAGGACAAAGGTAATTGACTAGAGATCCATCCTGAACTACCTAAGCACCTAACATACCTCAAACAATGAGCTAACCCCTAGACAGCAGATTCATATGCAACGAAGTCCAATCTCTTGACAAATGGAATCATCCTAAGTAATCACCAGACTAGCTCTCGTTAACGGTACACTACCTAGTAGGCATAAAGAGCCAATCTACTGAAGCCAATAAGCACCCTAAACATATAATCTCTTAGGCTAGGATGTGCAAATCTCTGAAATCAACATGATCAGGCATTTCATTGAACACCTTCTGAATGCTGAAATGCCTAAATTCAGATTTCCATTGAAGTGAAAGAAACCAGCATGAAGAGCAATAAAACATAAGGAATCTTGATGTAAAGAAGCTTAGGTACTTAGGTAAAATCAAAACATCAACACTAGTCTACCCCATCCTCAGGAACCTAAGGGAACTAGTCACTACACATGGGTATGAAAACAGGAAAAATAGAAAACATAACTTCAAAACCAAACATCATGATCAAAAGTCAAACTATGAAGAACAACAAGAACACTAACCCAAAAAATAAGAACAACATTGAAACAGTAACAAATAGAGGAAAATGATCAAAGCTAAAACATAAGATTAAAAGCTTAAACACTTAGATCAATATGCACCAGATAGAACACAACCCTAATCTATGCATGCAAGTAAAAGAAAATAGAAGATTAGCATAAAACTTAAAAGGATTTCTGGTTTAACATCAAGAACACTAAGAACGTCAAAGGAAAAATAGAGAGAAAAGAAACTTAGACAAAAACCTTAAAAAGGCAATAAAAATATACTCTCTAAAAAGAAGGCGTTTTAGGGCTTATATAGTTTTTAGGAAAAGCCCTAAAAAATGCATAAAAGATAAAATAAAATTATTGGATTGGGTCTTGGGTCAGGTCCATTTTGTATTCGAGTTGGTCGGGTCGGAGCATGTTTGGCTCGAGATGAGAAGTGCATGAGATCTAGCCGTATAAATGGTTTAGCTCGATCACCGGATCGATCCGAGAAGAAGTGTTGTGGTCAAGGCGAGAAGGAGATGGCCGAAGTGGAGTGGAGATGGCTCGATTGCAAGATCGAGCCAAAGATCAAGGTGTGGCCGAAGTGGGCTCGAGGATGGGATCAAGCCAAGTTGAAGTTGGATCGATCCAAATGTGGTGTTGGATCGAGCCAATGGTGCAGGCGGAGATATGCATGGCTCGATCCGTGATCGAGCCATGAGAAGTGGGGGATTGAGCCGGGCTGGGAGAGTTGACCGAGAGAGATCGATCCGGGATGTTGTATGGATCAAGCCGGAGATAGGTGTGGCTTGATCTGTGATCATGCCGAGAGATGTTGCGGATCGAGCCAACATGTTGCTTGGCTTGATGTGGACTTTACTTTTGGGCTCGATGGTGACTTGTTCCACGCTTGATCTGGTTTTGTTCCACGCAATTTCCGTTTCTCTTATGAATTCTCACGAATCATCCTGAAAGCTCCTGAAAGTCTTGAAAAATCTCTAAAATGCATGTATATGCAAATGCTAATGCAAAAATCCCTAAAATTCACAAACTTGCCAATAAGATCTATAAATGCAACATATGAACACTTAAAGACCTAAAAATTAATGCTAAACGACTTCTAAAAACTAGGAAATTATAGAGACATCAATCATTTTCATTCATCTCTTTACACTTTGTCTTGCACAAGGCAGTACTCGTCTCTTCATCAATGCCACCTTTCTCCCAACAAATATCCAAATAGTGCAAAGACTTGCAGTACCTTTTAAGAGCCATCTTATAATCTTGTTTCTTAAGGTGTTTGTTCCCACTAGTCTTAACAAAATCAACAGCCTCAGTCCACCAAGATAACTTTGTTGAGCTTTCATTCAGATTGATTGGCCAATATGGATAAAAATCGCCATCATTAAAGAATTTACATATCCCATTATCATTGGAATCAATCTCTATGTCATCTTCGTCATAGTTCCAAGGTCGTTTCTCATTCTCAATAGCCTTGCGGATTAAGTTTGGCAAGTTAGGTTTCTTTTCCTCTTCTTACCTTTGGATAGGGTTTTCGAAATCGATTTCCCCTTCTCTCTCTTTCTTGAAGAATGATCCAATTCTTTTTGTTTATTCTCGATGCAATACTCAATTCTCTTTTCTGCATCTCAATATATGTCTTCTTCAACAAGTTATTTATCTCATTAAGTTCAACCTCATAGTTACTGTAAGTTACAAAATTATCGTTGAGAAGGCTCGGTTGCTTTAGTTGATAATCGAATGTACGATGCTGCTTGACAATCTCTACAATCTTTAAACGCTTGAAGATTCCTCTACGTTCTAAATCATCAAGTTCGTTGACCATCCGCTCGATGTGGTCATGAACAACGTCCGCCATTGCTACTCTCCGTCTTGCTTTAATCGCTTCCCAAACTTTGTGTACCCACATCATCACTTTCATCCTTATCGACCAAACCGTATAGTTTTTCGATGTCAACATGAGAAATTAAATGGATGAAGATCCAATGTTACTCACATGATTTTTTGTATTACTCATGTTACCCATGATTGGTTACGTAAGTCGCTTGTCTTCTTTTTGGCCGAGACTTCACCTTAAACTCTTATACCAATTCATGTTTTCTTTGATATAAAGAAATAACTCTTCTTTATTAACTTAAGAAAATCTCTCAAAACTTAAGTTCTCTCAAATATAATAAATCTCTTAGGATATCACAACTTTGATACCTCTTTATATAGAATCATGATTTCCTAAATTCATATGAATTCTTAAACTCATAACAAATAGGATAATATGTATATTGTAGATAACTCCTAAAATATATATGTATATGTAGATAACTCCTAAATATACTCATGATTCTACTATTTTATTTTCTTCTACTTCAAGATAACTTCAACAAAGTGTGGTCCAAAAAATCATAAGAAAAGCCAAAACACATTTTTGAATATTTAAGAAAAAAATATTGAAAAGTAATACCATTTTGTGATATATCTTCAAAAAAGTAATATTGTTATTATAAAATCAAATCTTATGAATCCTTATAAATGCTTACAATTTTATGAATCTTGATTTAAATTTTTATTAATTTGTTTAGAAAACATGTTTTTAAAAAATATAATAACGGGATGTGTTATAGGGAATAATATATGTAGTTATTTTAAAAAGTAATAAAACAAAAATTTTGTAAAATGATAAGAATATGACATTTGTGAAATTTTATGTAGTGATGATATATTGTAGAAGATTTCTAATATTTGAAAATACAATATGTATGGTTTATAGGAACACAGTAAAGCGAAATGACTAAAATTCAATGTGCATATATGGAAATAAAGGTTATATGTTGACAAATATAAACAAATACTCAATTTTAAGGGTAGGAATGGTAAGAAATTATGTGCGGTAAGACTCTTTGTTCCATTTTAGTATAAAAAGAATCACAAAGTATAATTCTTCTTTCATCAATCGACTCCCATTTTTTTGAATAAATAAATAAAACATGAAGATTTTGGTTTCAATAGTTATGTTGGTTATTGTGTTTAACGATTTGACAATCGCGCAAACTCTAATAAGAGATAGTTGCAAGAAAGCTGCAGCACAAGAACCTCATCTCAATCTTGATTTCTGCATAAAGTTTATTGAAAGTGATTCGGAGAGAAAAAATGCAACTACACTGGAAGGATTGGTCATAGCATTAAGGAAGAACAATGCATCCAAAATGAGTTACATGAGAGGAATCGTTGAATCTATGCTTAAAAAGAAGAAATCTTCACGTCCTTGGGAGATGGCGTTACAGGATTGCTTTGAATTTTTTGACATGGGTTATTATCGTTTAAACAAAGCTTTTAAACAGTATAAAGCACACGATGAAAAAGTGCCACTTGGAGTATAACTACGGCTTCAGATGCATCAGTAGATTGTGAAAATAGTTTCAAAGAAATGAAGATAAAATCTCCATTTACAAATGAGAACGATGTTTTGAATCAAAAGATTATGATCTCTCTTAATTTTGCAAATATCTTATGAGAGAATTAATTGCAAAGTGACAAACTAAGTGATGCCATGGATAATGAATGAATTTTTGACACCAAGAAATTATCCAATCATCTTTAGATTATTATCCCAATATAGATTAAATAAACCCAAATTATTCCAAGCAATTTATGGATTTTTTCATCTCGATAACTATTAGAATAATCCACGTACTGCAAGTGACGAAACCAGTGTTAGAAACCGATCTTGAGATCAATCTGGATGATCTTCTGGGTCACCGAGTTTCATAATCAACCACATTAATAGTTGAATGAATATTTTTATTTTTTTATATATGTAGGCTGGTTAGACGATCTCTTATGGTACGAATAATGGTACGTTGCAGCTGCAAGTAAGACTGCGGTGTATGACCATGACGCCGAGAATTCCGTTCACGCCATATAGTATAGATGGACGCTTGAAGAGTCAACTTGAGTAAAATGGTATCGATCGGTGAGCGTATATGTCGCATAATGGAAGTGATAGTCCTGTTGTAGTCCGAGGAAACGGCACGCAAGAGAATTTTTGAAGTAAGGCCTGACCAAAGCATGTATGTGTAGGGGCAAGCGAAGAATAGGTGATCTTTGGTTTCATCACGTTCACCGCAGAAGACACAGGTTTGAATTTGTCCCCCAAGCTCGCATTCGCCGTCCCATTGCCAACCTATCAAGAATATCCAACCAAGAGATGAAAGCGTATATAGGAATCAATTATGGGAACCATATAATTGAGGACCAAGTGTAGGAGGGATGGGGAGAACAAATCTGTTTTCATGTATCTTTGGCTGAGAAGTGCGGCTTAAACTGGTTTCCGCCGTGACGCCATTGTAGGAGATCCAGTGCTGCACTTGTTGTCGGTATCGGTTGCGCGAGCAGCTAGTCATGAATGTCCCGAAAAGAAGGACGGCGAGATCATTAATGCGCCATGATTGGCCTTGTACCACATCAACCACAAATGCATAGCGGGGGACTCCGAATTCACGGATTCCTGCTTCACCCATAACTGCAAACAAAGGACCAAAAGAAGACCAGTTATCGAACCAAAAGGAAGTTGAGGAACCGTTACCCACTATATTTTTGAAGAAAGTTGCCACAAGAGGACGAAGCTTGAGCAGTTTACTCCAAATCCAAGATTCGTGAGTTGTGGAATTTATGTCCCAGAAGGTCGCTTGGCGTAGGAGATAGCGTCTCTTTCATGAAGTCCATAGTGACGTAGAATGGTGTGAAAGCGCCATATAAGTGACAAAGAAAACACCGTTAAAGTGTCCTCAAAGCAACGAATACCCAAGCCTCCATGCGCCCTTGGTCTACAAACGTCCTCACAACTTACCTTGGCGGACGTGGAGTTTGATAGGGAACCGGTCCAAAGGAAGTTACTGCATAAACTATTGATGGTGCAGAGAAAGATCCGAGGTAGGCGGAAGGCCGATTGCCAAAAATTAACCATACTGACGACAACTGACTGAATGAGCTGCAATCTACCAGCATAAGAGAGAAACTTCAAAGCCCATGAATTTAATCAGTTAATGTTAATCTCTTTATCATCAGTGGGAGCCCAAGGTAACGAATAGGTAGTGCCTCTAGTTGAATCCCATGTGTCGTTATCAAGTGATGTACCAGAGACCTGAGGTGTTACCGAAGGTGTCTAAAACCTGCAAAATCTCTTGTAGAGAGGCCGGGGAACAATCTGAGAACACTAAAATGTCATGTGCAAACAAAGATGGGTAAGTCCTAGGTCCCTACATCGAGGGTGATAGCCAATATGTCCATTAGATGTAGCTGCATTTAAAAGCTTATACAAAAATTATTAGCTATGACATAGAGATAAGGGAAAATAGCACAACCTTGACGGAGACCGCAGGTACTAAAAAAGTATCCTGGAGTCTCTCCATTTTCCGAGATGGAGAAAGTGGCAGTAGAAAGGCAGAGATGAATCTAGTGAGTGAACTGTGGAAGGAAATTGAGTGTATGGAGGATAGATAGGCTAATCCCCCCCCCCCCAATCTACCGTATCGAAAGCTTTAGCGATTTCAAGGTTCAATTGCAGCGAGGCGAGATAGTGGATTTATGATAGTCCTTGACAAGCTCAGTTTCTAGGAGTACATTTTCCAAAAGGAGACGATCTTTGATGAACGCACTCTGGTTGGGTTCTATAAAATCCGAGAGAAGTATCTTGAGGCGATTAGCAATGATTTTGGAAATAGCCTTATAGATGACATTACAGCAAGAGATGGGTCGGTAGTCCTTTATGTTTTGTGGGTCATCACCTTTTGGAATCAGCGCTACTAACGTTGCATTGGTCCCGTGAGGGAGAAACCCAAATATAAAGAAAGACTGAATGCCTGTTATGAAATCAGGGCCAATAACAGGCCAAGCAGCTTTAAAGAACTCGATGGTGTAGCCATCAGTACTTGGTGCTTTGTTGGAAGGCAAGGAAAATAGCGTGTCTCTTATCTCTTCTACTAGAAGCGATCTCATCATGTGTGCACCTGCAAATGATGAAACACGATAAGTGAGGAGACTATGAAGAACATGAGAATCAAGGGGAGTAATTATATGAGGCTGGTTAAGAAAAGTCTCAAAATGTTGGACAACCTCGACTTTGATTTTTAGAAGATCGGTTGTGAAATGACCCGAGAGCAGCAATAGATGCTTAATAGAGTTATGGCTGGATCTCAAGGATGCAATCCTATGTAAATAGCTCGTGTTGAGGTCACCATGGCGAAGCCACGTTATCCTAGACTTTTGTTGGTATAAACGCTCTTCTGCGTTTGCAAGAGAAGACCAAATCCTTGCCGTTGTAGCTTCGGTAGCCATTTTGGCCGGAGACGGATCAGATAGAGAGTGAGCCTGACAAACACATAAATGATCGTAGGCTAACTGAGTAAGCCCTGTGATATCACTGTAGTGGAAGTGGTTTATATGGCAAATCGTGTTTGAGCATCTTGAGACGGGTGTGGAAAAGTTGCAAAGTCATTCGAGAATGATGGACAGAGGGATCGTCACTCCATTTTGTACCAATAATCTGCAAAAATATGGATGCTCAGTTATAATTTTGTTGAATTTAAAAGGTTTCCGAGCAGTGGAGATATGAGAGGAAAGGTGGATAATGCAGCGGGCATGATCGGATACTCCATTTGCTTCAAACACCGCGTATGATCTTGGAAAAAGATTGCATCCACGAGTCATTGGCTAAAGCTCTATCAAGCTTATTAGCTATGGGGTCATTTGCTATGTGGTTTGACCAAGTATATCAAGGCCCCAGATACGGTAAGTCCGCTAGATCCAATCTGTTGACAAGCTCCTGAAACTGCAGCATGCCCAGAAGACGTTGACCGCGAATATGATTTGAATGGTCATAGGGGGAAAGGATCTCATTAAAATGTCCTATAATGATCTAAGGAATATAGGAATGGCCATAAATGCGACGACTCTCGATAAGTGCCTGCCAGAGAAGCATGCGATCGGCCTGAAAATTGGAAGCATAGACACAAGAAATGAAAATAATATCACCAGATTCAAGCGTAACCAAGACTGTAATTAATTGGGAAGTGATAAGAAGAGGAGTAACAATAACTCCCTCTTTCCAACAAACTCATATTCTACCAAGGAGATTGTCAGAATAATTATGAATTGCGTTCCACCCTTCAAGAGAAGATTGCAAGATACAAGGATAGTTTGGAAACAAAACGCCCGTTTCTAGTAAGCAACTAAATTGATGATTAGTAGCACGAATTCAATGCCGAATAATAGAATGCTTTAGAGGCTGATTAAAACCCCTTGTGTTCCAAGATAATATTGACATATTTATTATTGTCTCCGGGAGGAGACGTGCTGTTGTTTTTTGTTGACCACTTGATTGATTGGTTTCCATTTAATTACCGGATGATCATGATGTTTTTGTTCGTACAAGTGTTGTATTGAGAAGTAGTGACATTGTCCTTTTTCATGTGGTTGTCGTTATCTGTTAGTTGTCCCTCCTCCTTGTCATCGTCAATTGTATATGTAACTGCCAAAACAGAAAACCGAGATGAAGGTGAGAACGTTTCAGTAGCTGCTTTTGTAGCCGAAGCTAATTTTGATGGTGAAAGGGATGAAGCGCGACCAGCTTGTGACACGGTAGACCACTCAAAATCTTGATTTGTAGGACTACCGGCATAGTGCGATGAAGTAGCTGGGGAGGTGATTATAGTCGAAATAGTGTATGTTGTGGGAGCGGCAATCTCCAAGGCTGGGTCATTGATTGAGATATCGGTAAGTAGGTGATCTTGAGACAAGGCGTGCTCTGTATTTGTAAGATGGTTCGTAGTGGTATGCTTTGAGACAAGTGATTCGGTAATTGGCAGGATATGCACATCTGCATCAACATTCCTAGAGTGATTAATTATTGTGTTATTAATGTTATCAAGTACAAGGGCATTAAGCAGAGATTGGTGTGCTTGTGTATCAGTAGTAGGCGTGTCGTGGACTTAAGAACTCTTCTTCTTGCAGTCTGAAACCTTATGTCCCCATGTATTACAAGAGAAGTAGCAAGCTGGTAACCATGGATAAAAGACGAAAACTAGTGTTTCAATTCCGTCCAAGTGTATCTCCTCAATGAGGTCGTTGTCGAGGTTCGTAACGACTATAAAACGAGCTACATCAAAACGCATACACTTCTCTGTGGTTGGATGCAACCGCTGTGAGCTACCAACAATGTTACCTAAGAATCTTAGTCCTGCGTGGGAAAACAAATAATTAGGAACATTTCTAAAATCAACCCAAAGAGGCATAGTTATGAGGTTCGGTTTCTCGTTAGCCTTTGATGGACTCCACTCTTGGACTACGAGGAGGATATCATAGATGTGCCAATAGCGTTTACGACAGATGCTTTGTCTAAGGTCAAAAGATTCAATCCGTAAAAGAACCGTATCGGCTTTGATAAATTGCACATCAATTTATTCTCCTTTGGCATCACGATTCTAAAGACGGTTGACAGTTTCATGAACTTTTCCAATATGTGTAGCATCTCCGACAAAGTAACCAACAAGGAACTTGGACCATAGTGGTTGTGGGTCGTCGTGTAGCTGTTGAGGCACGGTGGCAGTGACCACACCGTGAGACACAGGAAAAGAGACTTGATGGGCTTGTCGCAGAACAGTGAGGGTAGCCTGCGCTGGTGCCAACGAGGAAGAACGCGGCGGGGGCTCAACCATCTTCCGGCGGTTGGAGTGCCGTAGAAGAAAAATAAGGAAAGATAGTGTACCCTAAACAATCGCACTCTGTTTTTCTCTTGATAAGTCTATCTTTTCCAATAAAACATTACATTAAGAAATCTTCATTCATTATTTTATAATTTTTGTCTTCTTATTCAAGTGGCATAGTGAAACCTCCATCAATGTCTATAAATTCACAAATCATAGTATATGTTAGTCAATCATATTTATACCAAAATAGTAATTATGTACAAACAATATATTAACTTTATCAACTAGAGTTGCACAATTTTTTGTAATTAGTATTTTGATCTGGTTCTTCCAATTGACTTATGTTGTGGTCTAACCATAGTTTTTTATCAGGTTTTAATGTTATTTAACTAACCAGTTTTGTAGACAAACCTGTCACAGATTATTTGTCAGATCACCGATTTTGCTAGTTCGTCCGCGGATTAGAGTCATATTTTAAAACACTAGTTAAACTTGTATACAACAACTAACCTTGATCTACTTAATTGTCTATGCCAAAAAAGAAAATTCGATTGTTTGTTCTTTTCTCCCGGAAAGATTTTTTTCACTCCTAGAAAAAAATATATAGATACATCAAAACAAATCGGGTGTTTGCCTCTAAAAGGAATTCTAGTTGTTCTTGGTCTTCCCGATCCTCTTATTGTCCTCGGTGGGTTTTTTTCCTCCACATTGACCGGGACATCCATGTCCAGCTCTCGGCCAGGTGGTAGTATTTTCTGTGTCCACATATTCTCCCATGTTTTAACTGAATAACAATCCCCAACAAGAAAGTAGATGTCTAAGTTGTGGATGCCAACATATTCTAGAGCATGATAACACGGCACCAACAAGACATCAAAGACTCTACAAGTGCAATTTTTTTCTCTAAATCAACAATGAAAACCTAACTAACCATTACTATCGTTAATTTTTTTTTTATCCACTCGGTTGCTGCAATGACAGCACATTCGAAACATCTTTTAGGTGTTCAATAAGTATATCTTAAATTTATGAGGTACACCTTGTGGACGTCTTTCTTGACTTTTCTCTCCTTGTGCAGAACCACTTCATCAGCATGGTTCTGATGGATTTCACCATTGTTGCAATAGGTAACTCTAAGGCTTGTTGGAGAACAACATTCAAGGATTCTGATATGTTGCTACTCATCCAGTTATAACGCATACATGAGAAATATGCTAGTTTCCAATGAGGTAATCATATGTCCACCAAATACTGCGCACAATTTTTGTTACGAAGCTGGATCTCCTCAAACCAATATCTCAAATCACCCATAGCGTATGCCCTTGCTACGTTGGAAAACATGGTTGCAAGCCCATCACATTTAAACAGATGTTTAATGTTCCTACACAAGTGAACAACACATGCCCATGTTTTGCTAGTGGATACACGCTTCTTAACTCAGCATATATAGATTGATGTCTATCAAATATAAAGACTAGATCTTCACCGTCTATAATGAATTCGAAAAATTGAGCAAAAAACTACGTCCACCTGACGATGTTCTCACTATCAATTACTCCAAAAGCTAACAGAAAAATCTCATAGTTACCATTATGTCCACTGGCAGCCACTAAACAACTTTGATATTTGCCTTTCGTTTGTATCCCATCGATGACAACAACTTTTTGTAGATACTTAAAACGTGTTATTGAAGCCCTTAGAGCAAAAAGTGGTACTTAGAGGTGCTAAAACGGACTAAAACTCGCAGGTTTGGCCCAGCCCGAACCGCCATGGGGTGGGCTTGGACAAAAAAAATTATGACCATTTAAAGCGGGCCTCGCGGGTTGACCCTTCATGGACCGCGTGTTTAACAGGTTTTTGTCCGCGGGTTGGCGGATCGGTCTGTGAACTACTAGTTTAAATAAAAAGTAATTAGATTATAAATAATTTTATGTATTTATTAAATTATAATTTATAAAAGATGTAATATAACATAAAATTTTAGTGTATAAACTAAAATTATATAAAAATTATATTTTTCACTAAATTAAGTTTAAAATTTTTAAATTTATATATTTTATATTTTAATTTTTATATAATCTGAGTATAAATAAATGTCCACGGGCCGACCCGCTAAACCACAAAATCTGCGGGTGCAGCCTTGGACATACTATTATTTGTCCATGGGTTTTGCGGGTCAATCCGCTATGGGTCAAAAATATATAAACCCATTGCGGGTCAGGCCAAATGGGCCCGGGCCAGCCATTTGGCCTGACCCGCAATGGGTTTATATATTGATGATTGTTGATGATTGGAGTGTTCAAAAGTAGATATGATCTCATTGAAGTCCCCCATGATAAGCCACGGGACATGTGCAACACCATAAAGTCTTCCCGTTTCGTAAAGATCTCGCCAGAGATGAATACTCTCAGCTTGGAAGTTAGAAGCATACACGTGACTAAGAAAACTTCACCTGATTCTAGAGTGACTAGAACCGAGATCAACGTAAGTAACAAATGTTGTGAGAGCCTACCTTACCATGGCATTGCTGGTAATCTAGTCACTTACCTCACCACCAAATTACAGCAAGAAAACGTTTCCGCTGCTACAAACGTTATGAAATGAAAAAGGAAGACTTTTTGTTATCTCACTCCTCTCATTGGAGCTGTCATAGCCGATGCTAATTGGGGAAGATTCTGGATTAATAGAGGTCATCGTAAGAATTTTCCAACACTAAGTAAAAAGAAAAAAAGATAAAAGAGTGATAAAACTTTATATATA
>OVBE01001497.1:0-36253 GCA_900406425.1 Iberis pinnata
TGTCACCTCTTAAACCACCTTCAAACATTCCAATTTCTGACAAATAATTGGAACCTGATACCAGGAGCTTGGAAATCAAGAATGGAGACCAAGTCTTCCTTCTTAACAAAGGGTTAAAGTATTATCTTGGGAATGTGGATCCACTGCGTTCTAAGAGCTTCATGATCAAAGAAGTACTTTCTGAGTAAGACATCATACTTGTTGTAGAAGTTGATGGAAAACCGAAACTGAACTCCAAGGTTGATAAGAATTATGACAACTGAGCCTTATCAGAAAAGACTTCGGTTCTCTTCGGAGAACCTTCTCTGGGTCATTACTCCTGAAAACAGGAAGTCAAGCTTAGTGAATTAAAAAAATCTCACTTGGGAGGAAGTCCCATGTCTATCTTTGTATATATTTTTTAATTTCAATGCTCTTAAAATTCAGTACTTGATTTAATGCGTTTCTAGTTTCATCTTGTTTTGATGTCTTAGGTACTTACCGGATGAGTTTCGGGAATCTTGCAAGGGGAAAAGAAATGGACATGAGGGATATGCGCTTTCAACACGTTAATCAATTGGAGTTTGCCTAGACCAATGCGTTTTTGACCACCAAGATCGATCCGAAACATAGTCGGGATCGATCCCATGCACAACCCGTGATCGAATTTGATATAACCTTTGCTCTAGTTTCTCGTCTTGAATAAATTCGATTTTTGCTGGGTATGGCATGTGTCATGGGATTCAAGCTACACCAAATGGATGTCAAGAGTGCCTTTCTGAATGGGGTAATTCAGGAAGAAGTATATGTTGAACAACCAAAAGGTTTTGAAGATGTGGGTCTCCCTACTCATGTGTATCGACTCAAGAAAGCTTTGTATGGGTTGAAGCAAGCTCCCATAGAATGGTATGAGAGGCTAACAATCTTTCTTCTGGAGCAAGGATACGTGGGAGTATGGACAAGACGTTATTTCACTATAACAGAAATCAGGTGTTTTTGGTTGTTCAAATTTATGTAGATGATATCGTATTTGGCTCTACAAGTGATGCACTTGTTGTTGACTTTGTTAAACGCATGAAACATGAATTTGAGATGAGCATGTGTGGTGAACTAACATATTTCCTTGGCTTGCAGGTACAACAACATGAGGATGGAATTTTCATATCCCAAAGTACTTACGCCAAGAATTTAGTAACAAGATTTGGAATGGGCTCATGCAAGACTGCCAAGACACCAATGATCACGACATGCAAGTTGTCCAAAAATCGGATTAGAAAGCACAACAGCTTAAACAAAGCCGCACAATCAAAGGTGAATTCCTCTCGTATATTAGAATAGGGTGACAATTCCATATTTGAAGAGGATGCTGATCAAAAATTGTATCGGGGTATGATCGAAAGCCTGTTATATCTTACTGCCAGCCGACCTGACATCAGTCTTAGTATTGGAGTATGCGCAAGATATCAAGCACAACCGAAAGTGTCACATCTACAAGATTTCAAAAGAATTGTTAAGTATGTCAAAGGAAAAACTACTCTCGGGTTGTACTAAACCAAAGACAGCAATCCCAACTTGGCAGGATACTATGATGCCGATTGAGCAGGTAGCCAGGATGATCGGCGCAGTACAAGTGGTGAGAGATTCTTTCTGGGGAACCATATGATTTTTTGGTTGATAAGGAAACATAACAGTGATCTCTCTCAACCGCAGAGGCTGTGTACATTGCTCTTGGGAGCTGTTGCACATAGTTACTGTGGATGAAACAAATGAGTAATGACTATGGATATGCGATTGATCTGATGCTGGTACATTGTGATAATCAGAGTGCCATAAACATCTCAAAGAACCTTGTACAACATTCAAGGACTAACCACATAGATATAAGGCACCATTTTATTAGGGAATTGGTTGAGGACAAGGTTTTCATGGTTGATCATGTGAGCACAGAATTGCAACTCGCTGATACTTTTACCAAGCCACTGGATTTCAATAGATTTGTTCACTTGCGCAAATCTATTGGGGTATGTGATTGATGACTCTGAATTTTCATGGATTTTACATATCAATTAGCATCAATTCTGAGGTCTAAAAGCATGCATACATCACATTTATAGTTTATTTTAGTAAGTTTATGATTTTTAGGACTTTTGCATTAGAATTTGCATATGCGCGCATTTTGGAGATTCTTCAGGACTTTCAGGAGTTTTCGGGAAGGATTTCTGAGATTTCAGAAAAAAACAACACTTAACATTGAATGGGGCAGCACTTAACATGGAATAGACTGGATCTACCTCAGGACCAAAACTGGATTGATCCCTACCTTTGCCAAGATCGATCTCAGCCTCTTCTCAGATCGATCTCAGCCTCTTCTCAGATCGATCTCACCCTTTGATCTGAGATCGATCCCACCAGCTCTTTTTATCTTTATGCATTTTACTTACAGCATGTTCGTTGCACTTATGACCTTTTAGCAAAACCACCCCTTTTAATGCTTAGCTTGACTTTAAAGCATCCATTGCATTCAAATTGATTAGTATATTCCCATTTGGATTGACAACCCATCTATACTACAACGATGGGTAAATGATACCCCTAGTAGGACGTAAAAATCTTACTATCAGTGATCTCTGAATTGTTGTTTCAAGAAGTAAGGTGTGTTCTGGTAGCTTAACATGATAAGTATTAATGTACTAACTTGATGAACAGTGAAAAAGAGCTGCATGTCATGCCATTCCTTATGAACACACGTATAGTTGAGCGGATCTCAAGGAGGTCAAAGAGCTAAGGATAATAATAAATAAATAAATAAATAAATGGGGAAGGCTGAGATTATAACAACACGAGTTTCATATTACAACTCTACTGTGCCTCCCCAAAAAAATCCTAGCTGCCTTGAGATCCATCAGAAGGTTGAAAACGTGGTTTCTCATTGGATTAAGGTATGCCAGTGTGAAAGACTAGTCACTATTATATCACATCAATGTTTCTGCTGTTGAGCTCTACACACACTTTCACTCTGTTACATGACACATGATTCAGTTAGGTGGTAGGTAACTCACAATGTCGTGCACAGTCTCTTATAAAATGTTTTTTTTATTTAAAAAATGCTCTTATTGATCACCATGGTTTCTCTTTCTTCTGACCATTCTTTAATATCAAGTGGTTGCTCAAGTTTGACGTGTGGTCTCTTCACAGGGTTCTGAGTAGAGCTCATTTAGTTTGCAATGTACTTTGTGTTAACCATTCGTCATGTATCTATAACTGTTTTTGACACATTTTCAGGTGTGGTATGGCCCATTGGGATTTTGTGCTCGCTTCACAATAAGGCGGTTGGCGGGAAAGAGACGGTTTTACTTCTAGGGTTACAGTTTCTTATAACCTGTCACATCGGTTCGACTGTTCAACAATAAAAAACCTTGTTCTTCCCAGCACTATGAGTCATTTCATCTCTGGTATTTCTCGTCTTGTGAAGCATGATGTTACTCTTCCATCGGGATCTTCATCCTCTGATTATGATTCCAACATACACTCTGCTGCGTATGTGTCTGTTCCAATTGCTCCCGCGGTAACTACACCTTCTGACTTGCGAACTCTTTCGGTCGTCCTTCGTGAAATGAATCCAGCGCCGGTGTCTGGTCAATCTGTTGCCTCAACCACAACATCTTGTGATCATGTTTTCCAAACTTCGGGTGCGGGTGATTCTGAGCAACAACCATCTCAAAATCCGGTACATGCAGACACTGTTTCGGCCTCAACTTCTCGGCCCAAGCATCGCTCAGTGGCTCCTAGTCAGAATATCCGCCATAAACGCTCTTATTCTCAGGCTTCTACTCCTGTTCCTCCACCTGTGTTCGACACGACTCGCTTCTTCTCTTATCTCTCTTAGAAGCGGTATGATATCTTTCACACTATCTCTCTGTTGCCTGAACGTAATATCGATCTTACTATGATGCCTACCCACATTGAACCCATGCTTCAAACTTTTGGCTGTCTTAACACCATTGTGGGCTTACTGGAGTTTGTTCACCCGGTTGTGTGTGAATTCTGGGCACATCTGCCATCTAAGCGTACTGAGCTTACTTTTATGCGATCTGGGTTCGCAGCCATTCCTATGCATTCTCGGTAACTCACATTAATCATGCTCTTGGGTTGTCTAATTTGGATGATCATGCGTTTGAAGTAGTTACAAATGCAGTCTTAGGAGACACTCTGGCAGCGTTTCTCACTGACGGCATTGTGACTTCTTAGGCTGATTTGAAAACCACACACTTTGCTCCTGACAAAGCTACTTTGTACAAGATCTGTTGTCATAACTGGCTGCTTACCAAGAACACTACTTACAAGATTGTGTCTGGTGCTCGCTTGGTCTATCGGATTTTTCATGGGATCCCCATTGATTTTAGGCGTTTCATCTGTAATCAAGTTCTGCAGAGAGGGTATGAGCCAGACACCAAGTATTATCTGCTGTTTCTGTCCTTGATCTTCCGCCTGTTGCAACATGAACATCCTGTGACTCCCAACGAGTCTGAATACCTTCAAGCTCTACCTGTGTACCGTATGAATCCTCATCTTGGCACTCCTACAGGAAATCTTGAGTCCTTGCATCAGGCAGTCATTCAGGCTATACGCATTCTCCAACGTGCACTTGATTCAGGTAAGTTCTATACTCTTTTTATTCTGCTCTTGCATTTCGGTTGTTTTTGACTGATTTATGCTGCCAAGCAAGGGGAGATCAGACTGAACAGGATCAAAATGGTGAAGATGTAGATGCTGACCAGTGATTACTTAAGCTCATTGACTAGTTTTTCTTTGATCTTTTGTATTAAGCAGAACCTTGGCTTTCTTTTACACTAAATCCTTTTGTTTTGGTTGTTGTGTTCTGAACCTAAACTGTTTTTACCCTTTGTTAGGGATTGGTATTTGATCTGTTTGTTGACCAGCATTTGCTTGATACAATATCACATTTGTCTTGCAAAATTGCGTTTGGTGTTGTTTGAATTGTGTCTGTGCAGGTGTTTCTTGATTATCAAACTCAGTAAAAAAGGGGGAGATTGTGGATGCAAGGAATTGATGACACAACATCAAGAGGGATCACAACTTAAAAGGTAGCGGGAACAACAACTTGGGATCACTAAATGTTTTCAAGAATGGAATGTTGCGAATAAAGCAAAAGAGGAAATGAAGATTATGGAATGATTTGAGAAAGAGAATCGGATCAAGATGAAAAAGGAAAGAAACTTAAGGGTTTTGCGTGTGAAGGATAAAAGGGAGGGCAAGGTAAAAAAGAAGCTTACGCAACATAAAAGTGAGATTCGGGTTTTGGGTTTGAGAGAGATTTTTGATCTTTGTGAGCTATTGGGTGAGAGTCTTTGTTTTGGTTTGTGAGAGTACAACACAAGTGTAGTAGAGAATAACTTGTGATACAAGATTGAAAAGAAACTCTTATAATTGTATTATCAAACGTGAAATAAAGTTTTGTGTTAAGGGAAAGGTTGTCTCTGTTTTTCAGGGTTCTCCATGTCCCTCTATATTCCCAACATCAACACACAAAGACGAATAAATTACTCAGATAAAATGACAAAACTTTGAGGATTTTGTTGTGGCTTTTTTTATTTCGTCTGAATTGATGCTGGTTTGGTAAAGTTATTTACGGCGAGGCGTTGGATCTGAATCGAGGAGAAGGTGAACTTATGGTTCGTCTCCTGTGTTGATTTCGTCTTGGTAGGATAACAACATAGGAATCAACATAAGCTTCTAGTTTTGGAGAAGATTAGAAATTTAAGGAATGAAAATGAAGAAGGCATAAGCTATTGAGATTAAGTTGAGAGATAAGAGAGAAATCCAAGAGGCGAAAAAGGAGTTATTTTTATTTATTTTTCTACATAAGAGAAGTGCCACGTGTCTTCTTTTTGGAAAAGTTTATAAAATAAGACGTGGAGTGCCTTATATACAATATGGATGCAACATTAAGAATATTAAAATCACGTTCATCACAATGTCGTAAATCTTAACTTTATGTTATTTGTTTTGTTTTAGTGTTGTCGGTTAGACATTGTGTAATTTGTTTTTAAATATTATCCACAAATTTTTTTTGTTTTAGTGTTGATGGTTTAAATAGATTAATTATTGTCACAGTTGAACCATGGTTTATAAGTGGACATAGAGGATAATGAAAAACCAGTAGTTATAAAAAAAAGCATCATTTGTCTATAAATTAATAAAAATGTAACTTCATAACCTCCAAGATGGTTGAGTATCTTCATTTCGACTCCTCAACAAGACCCTTAAATTGATCTGAGTTAGAATACCATATCTGAATATACCATTCTCTTTGCTTTTATTCAAGAAATCCTAAAGCCATAGGTTTTGTTATAAGAAAACTAACAAAGCATCCTGCGACATTATATTATGAAAGCCAGTCTCTTGAAGTTGATTTCATATTAAGTTCATAGTTTAAAAAGTTAAAGAACAGTAGTGTGATCAAAACCGGTTATTCTTTACCTTCCAGACATGAGAATTCCATTTTGATACATCAAAACTGTCTCCAGTAGCGTGATCACCCTTCTTAAGAAACGCTTCTTGATTACCTTTTGACACAGAAACACACTACTATATTGAGTACCAAATCTATGTTTTATCTTTACTAATGCACTCACTTCTATTATCCAGGTTAAGAAATAACAAGAAGGAAGATTTTTTCTTTCACATTACCTGTTCAAAACTTCAAACTTTGTTTCTCTTAGCAGACCATGGCTTTTGGTTTAACTATTCTTTTTGTAACTTACACCGACACATAGTACACAAAGGTCCATACAATGCTCAAAGACACTGGCTTTAAGATTTGGCGATTTTTCTGATTTATTTCAACTTAGGGATAACTTCTCTGGATGATTGTGACCACGAAGGTATAAGACACGCTCTTGAATGGTCAGATGTGATTTTCACTTCAATCTCTGGTTTATATGCTGTTTTAAGACCTAGATTTAAAGGTTTAAGGATATTTGATGAAATTGCCATCATTCCCTTGTATTCTGGTGTTTGAGCTCTGTTTTTCAAAATGTTTCAAAAGATTACTATATTTTTTTGTTTGTTTATTTGGAACTGCCATTCTGGCTGGTTTTTGTGATTTTCTATGGTCAAAATGCACTAGTATGAGAGTACTAGAACCCCATAGGGTGGTTGCCGCAGTGATTGAGGAAATGTCAAAGCAACTTGCTGAAAATCCACAACTTTTGATGGCTGATGTTGCTTTGATAAATTACTTGGAGAAGTATTATCCACATGTTGTTGCTGCTACTATTGTTCCTCCTTCTTATGTTGTTTAAGTGTCTTTGTTAATTTGTTTTAAATTATGTTAATTTTTTCATTTTGTAGTTTTAACTTTATGTTATTTGTTTTGTTTTAGTGTTGTCGGTTAGACATTGTGTAAATTGTTTTTAAATATTATCCACAAATTTTTTTTGTTTTAGTGTTGGTGGTTTAAATGGATTAATTATTGTCACAGTTGAACCATGGTTTATAAGTGGACATAAATGGATAATGAAAAACCAGTAGCTATAAAAAAAGCATCATTTGTCTATAAATTAATAAAAATGTAACTTCAGAACCTCCAACAAGACCCTTAAACTGCTCAGAGTTGGAATTTCATATCTGAATATACCATTCTCTTTGCTATTATTCAAGAAATCCCGAAGCCATAGGTTTTGTTATAAGAAAACTAACAAAGCATCATGCGAAATTATATTATGAAAGCCAGCCTCTTGAAGTTGTTTTCATATTAAGTTCATAGTTTCAAAAGTTAAAGAACAGTAGTGTGATAAAAACCGGTTATTCTTTACCTTCCAGGCATGAGAATTCCATTTTGTTACATCAAAACTGTCACCAGTAGTAAGATCACCCTTCTTAAGAAATGCTTCTTGATTACCTTTTGACACAGAAACACACTACTTTATTGAGTACCAAATCTATGTTGTATCTTTACTAATGCTCTAACTTCTATAATCCAGGTTAAGAAATAACAAGAAGGAAGATTTTTTTCTTTCACATTACCTGTTCAAAACTTCAAACTTTGTTTCTCTTAGCAGACCATGGCTTTTGGTTTAACTATTCTTTTTGCAACTTACACCGACACAGAGTACACAAAGGTCTATACAATGCTCAAAGACACTGGCTTTAAGATTTTGGCGATTTTTCTGATTTATTTCAACTTAGGGATAACTTCTCTGGATGATTGTGACCATGAAGGTATAAGACACGCTCTTGGATGGTCAAGTGTGATTTTCACTTCAATCTCTAGTTTAGATGCTGTTTTAAGACCTAGATTTAAAGGATTAAGGATATTTGATGAAATTGCCATCATTTGCTTGCATTCTGGTATTTGGGCTCTGTTTTTCATAATGTTTCAAAACAATACTATCTTTTTTGTTTGTTTATTTGGAACTGCCATTCTGGCTGGTTTTGTAATTTTCTATGGTCAAAATTCAGTAGTATGAGAGTACTAAAACCCCATAGGTTGGTTGCCGCAGTGATTGAGGAAATGTCAAAGCAACCTGCTGAAAACCCACAACTTTTGATGGTTGTTGTTGCGTTGATAAATTACTTGGAGAAGTATTATCCACAAGATGTTGTTGTTGCTACTGTTGTTCCTCCTCCTCATGTTGTTTAAGTGTCTTAGTTCATTTGTTTTAAATTATGTTAATGTTTTCATTTTGTAGTTTTAACTTTATGTTATTTGTTTTGTTTTAGTGTTGTCGGTTAAACATTGTGTAATTTGTTTTTAAGTATTATCCACAAATTTGTTTTGTTTTAGTATTGATGGTTTAAATGGATTAATTATTGTCATAGTTGAACCATGGTTTATAAGTGGATATAAGTGGATAATGAAAAACCAGTAGCTATAAAAAAGCATCATGTGTCCATAAATTAATAAAAATGTAACTTCAGAACCTCCAAGATGGTTGACTATCTTCATTTCTACTCCTCAACAAGACCCTTAAACTGCTCTGAGTTGGAATACCATATCTGAATATACCATTCTCTTTGCTTTTATTCAAGAAATCCTAAAGCCATAGGTTTTGTTATAAGAAAACTAACAAAGCATCCTGCGACATTATATTATGCAAGCCAGCCTCTTGATGTTGTTTTCATATTAAGTTCATAGTTTCAAAAGTTAAAGAACAGTAGTGTGATCAAAACCGGTTATTCTTTACCTTCCAAGCATGAGAATTCGATTTTGTTACATCAAAGCTGTCACCAGTAGTGTGATCACCCTTCTTGATTACCTTTTGACACAAAACACACTACTTTATTGAGTATCAAATCTATTTTGTATCTTTACTAATGCTCTCACTTCTATTATCCAGGTTAAGAAATAACAAGAAGAAAGAGTTTTTTTCACATTACATGTTGGATTATGCTCCTCCGTGCTACCAATACTTGTGGCATTATGCCGATAATGGAGGTCTTATTATGTTACATAATTAACCACTTATGTCAATATAACAATTAAGATTTCTTCAATTGATGGTCCAAATTAAAGAAAATTCAAACAAAGGTTCTCACCTCATTTTCTTTGAAAGACAGGGATTTAGTTTCGGCTTTTAAAGGTGTACTAATACAAGATAAAAAGATAAAAAGAAGAAGGAAAAGATTATGTTGTTGAAGTTAATTATCTAATATGATGGGCTAGAAAATAAGTTTAAGTTTAACTAAATCTAGTGTTATTTTGTTCATAATAGTTAGACCAAGTATATATTATAAAGTGATTAACAGAAATAGACATATCTACGTAATAATCAGTATATAATATATGATTGTATCCTTGTCATCGAATTATTTAATTTTGTATATCATTCTACTTTGTGAATATAGTTAAATATTCTTTGAAATGGTTATGTGTATGGATGACAAAGGGAGCATACTCAAAAGTGGAAAAATACATGAATGGGTTATGATCACCTAGAAGTTTGGAAATCCTCTTAAGACAAAGCTACTTCCACATACAAAAAATAAAATAAAGTACATACTAAATATAGAATTGAAACTAACATGATAAATAGAGTTTGATTGGTTGTAGAATGAACATTTCTCTCTTCTCTTTGCAATTTTCCCAATCTCATATCAACAGAAGGAAGAATTGTAGTAGCTTATGTAGACCTTGCAAACGTTACATCTTGTGACATAGCTCTTATTTTTCTTTGTAAACCTCCTGAACAGGTAACTTAAAGGCGTACGTGTCCAAATAGTCATGTATTGCATCCAATGGAGGTCAAGAACTTCTGTTCTATTTCCTCAATATATTAAATGACATGGGCGTATATATATGGACAAAAAAATAATATCAGTTTATGGTTTAACCAAATAAGTAAAATTAATCGAGTGATAAATGATTCACTTGTTTCTTTAAAATGTGATGTTTTGTCGGGGATGTTTGAACCTCTGCCAAAATTTCAATCAGTTTTCTCTACCACTTGGTTGGTTGATTTTCATGTTCTAACGAATCAAGCGTTTGAAAAGAAAGTAAAGATATCTAATGGTTATTTTTTGAATTGGAATTTGGGTGGATGAAAGATCTGACATACTAGCTTGTTTTTCACTGAAAATTTAGATGATTTTTTTCTTTTCACAACTCATTGACTACAAATACCTATCAATGAAAGTTACAAAGACAATATACCAAAAATTAATCTAGAATCGTATAGAAAAATAGCAAACTCAACATATATTCTTTAAATCGTCAATTTGTGGCATAGCCACAAGTTTGTAATTAAGAATGTAGCCATAAAATAATTTAAATAAAACAATTAGTTTTTATATATGTTACTTTTGACTAAAATACTGTGTACCTAACATGAATGACACAATCAAAATTCGTGTCAGAAATTAATTATTTAATTAGAAAATTTTATCATATGCGAATTTTTTTAGTTGCATAATATAAATACGTGTATATATTTCACTAAAAATCCATAATTTCCTATTTGACATAATTTTAGAAATTTTAAAAACAAAACCAATATCTTAAAATTTGTAATCATCTCTATATATTAAACTATATCGTAATAGTAACATACATATCTAGATATAAAAACATGTTCTAATTCATATAAAAAATAGAATACAACAATAATATTTTGTACAAAGAAACACATAAAAATAATATAATATTATTATTTGTAATATTTTACATCAGTCATATTTAAAACTAAAATATTACACCATACGATGGAGGCTCTTTGAGCATTAAAACAACATAAACCTCATGAAATCATGCATGAGTAGGTATACATCAATAACTTGAGGCTAAGTGATGAAACCAGAGAGATAAATATTTGTGGTGGCACAAGTATTGTAACAATCTCGTAATAGATGAGGCAATATCTAGAAAGACAAAATAGCAACTTTTATACAATAGATAAACTAGTTTTTCACTGATGTTGAGAATAACCACCATAGGATTAAAAATATAAAAAAATGGTAGACCAACAAGGAGAGGTAATTTGAGAGAATCGGAATAAATGACTAAAGTGAGCGAAATAGTACCCATTATATGACTAATAACCATGATGCCGCTTTTAAACTCAAGTTCCAGAATCTTGTTAAAAAATGTACACCCACGTAATCACACCATAAATTATTGATCCACCATATAAAGCCCCTAGAAACTCTATAACATGATCTTCATTTCCAAATATGGAAATCTTGTAATGTCTTAGATATAACAAGGTTGCAACATTCAAGGCTACCAATACCACGTTCATCACAATGTCGTAAATCAAAAATCTGTTTTGCCTGCATATCTCAAAACACCAAACTACATATATTATTTCTTTCATTGTTATATGAATGTTTAATTTATATATATTTTTTAAAAAAATAGAATATTTGAGTTGAAGGGACACACCACCATAGACGCCGCCGGCTCGGAGATTCATCAATGGGTATTGAGATATTCATCTGCAAATATACAAACTAATGAAACAAAATCACTAGTTTCGAGCGTTTTGAAATAGTAGAAACATATATAAATTGAACAATTTGAGGAAGAAAACTATATACCTTCTGTAAAATGAGAGACCACCAAACCGTAGATACAGGAAAAGAAAACTTTTACAAGAAATAAAAGACATCAAAGGAATATATAAACATACGATATCTAACTAATCAAAAGAAAATCTCATGAATACAAATATATATATATATATATAAACATATATCTTCTTATATATATGTTTATGAGTCGAAAACTTGTAGAAAAAGAATTAAATACTATGCAATATATGAGCATATCTATAAAAAAAATTTGATATGTTTAGATTTTTTTTGTCACCATTTGATATGTTTATATGTATTATGGAATGTAAAATTACACATAATTTGCTAGTATTTTAATATTTATTCAATTTAAATATTCTTTCTAACTACAATGTTGAGAGTTAGTTTATGCAGAGATTTTAGCAAATGAATGATCCCATTAGTTTTAACCTTATCAAAGTATGGACAAAAAAAACTAATAGAATTTATATTAACAGTCTTGTTAGAGTAAGCCGTCAAATCGAGATAGAGAATTCGCAGTGGAATAGGACGTGATCTTGTGTCTCTTGGTAGAGGGAGCAACAACAGCATGATGGATCTTGATTAAGATTCCATTAGCTAATGCAAAAGCGTGTGGGAAGCCTATCCAAGGAGCATACCCAGTAGTGGAAAGCATGCTTGGGAAGTGATCTTTTGAACCACACGTTTTTAGTCCAAGGTAGTTGGTTCTTCCTTGGCCTTAGGTCTTCCAAAGTTCTTGAAATGGAGAAAAAACTTGTGTTAGAATAGTTAGTAACAGTTGTATGCCAATAATAAGTGTTATTGTCATTGATAAGAGAGTAGGGAGGAGAGGTGAAGGTGAGTAGAATGTGAGTTGCTTCCGCATTGTTCGAGCTTGGAGGCATGATTCTCCAATGACCATCCCATGAAGCTTGTGATAATGTGCTATGCATGGAAACGCCTAGATCTTATGGGCCACCAGGACCAAATAGATCAATTAAAGTCCCTATATCCATCTAATGATCGAACCAAGAACTCGATGTATTTCCTGATCCCAGAGATCATTTGATGAATCTCTTAGCTAGAGGTCAGAGCTTTAAAAGAGATTTACATGTTGAGGATGAGGCTTTTAATTCATCATGTGCCCAAAAGCTTGTTTGTTTATTAATGACAGAAGAGACGTGAAATACTACAACAAAATAATCAAACTCTTTATTTCTTACTCTTTCTTACATCTTGTTATTAAGATGGTTATATACAAAATAAGAAATTAGATGTATATACATAAAGACATGGAAGGCATGGTGATAGAAGAGTCTAAAGAGGGACTATATATTTTCATGCATCATGAA
Source organism: Iberis pinnata (assembly GCA_900406425.1). Lineage (NCBI taxonomy): Eukaryota > Viridiplantae > Streptophyta > Magnoliopsida > Brassicales > Brassicaceae > Iberis > Iberis pinnata. The sequence goes on from OVBE01001497.1 coordinate 13,365, forward strand.
GTGAATGTCCTTCTAACGGTCAAAACCAATATTGTGTGGAAGTATTGATTTATTTGGTTTCAGCATAGAAAATGTTACAGTGATAATGCTGCAAGTAATAGTCCTAGTAATTATCAACTTAGTTATGAATATGAGGCTAATTGTTTGCATGATAATTAGTTTATGTATCAAAGTGATCATAATAGGTTTCAAAATATGGTTAGTGTTAGATTTCATAAAACTATTACTACATTTATTGGCAGTAACATGTAGAAACCAATGTAGATTCACATCTTATGATATGCTCAATGCTGCAAATTAACCACTATGAAAAAGTTGTAGAGAGGATCAATCATTATTATCAATAGCAGCTAGGATGATGAACACCAAAATTGAGGATAATTTAAGCGAGATTTACATGAATGATTAAGTTTATTTGAGCAAAGAGTATTTACTAGGCATGGGATTTCGGTTAATTCGGGTCCGAATTTTGGTTTTTCGGTTATTTCATAAATATAAAACTATTCTGAAGCTGAACCAATTTACGAATCGGTTCGGATCGGTTAGGGTATCGCTTTTTCACAATTTTTTAAAGAAAACCAGAACCACATTTGGAAATCAGAATAACCGTTAATTTTGGTTTAGTTTTCCTGAAACAACCAAAATTAACAGTTATTTTGGTTTTTGGGAACCGAAATAACCGATTGTCGAGACCAAAAACCTGTTTTATACACTTAACCAGTATGAAAACCTGTTTAAAAGCTGAATGAAACACTCAATAAAACAATGCACAAGCAATACAATTGAACAAGTTTTTATTGAGATTACAATTGAATACACATGTAGACAAACTTGAACGTTTTATTATAAAACTTTTCTAAGTTTTGAACTTAAAACTTCAACTAGCCAAACAATCACCTTGAAGCCAAGCAATCACCTCTTCAACCTGAAATTAAAAAGATGACGTAGGTTAGAACCAACAATACAACAGACTCATATCAGACCATACCACAACAATCAAACAAGACAACAATACACAATGACAGCCAACAATACACAATACAGAACAGACTCATAAATCATTAAAACTAGCAGACTTCAGAAGTTTATAACTTATAAATTACCTTGATTAGAAAACTTCAGAAGTTGAGTAATTTTGTAATTTGGGTATTTTTTAACTTTGGAAAATAGGTACTTTTGTTTTTTAATTTGGGAAATAGATACTTTTGGTTTTTTATTTGAAAAATAGGTATTTTTGTTCATTCACACGAATCATTTATCATTCACACAAAAAATTCATCATTCACATAAATCATTCATCATTCACACAAACAATTCATCGTTCACAAGACCAATTCACGTTCATCATTCACAAACAATTCATCATTCACGAAACATCAAAGGTGCCTAAATACAAAGAATTTTATAAAGTACCCATTTAGAAAATAATAAAACTTTTACTACCCTATTACCCAATTTCCTCTATGATTGATAACTATATAATTTTTTGGGAAAATGATGATAAATTGCACGAATGTTGATTTTGTTAAAAGCCAAGATATGGTAAGATTCATTACTAACGAAAATGGTAGCTTCCTCGTTACTGATAGGTTAAAAAGGATAGTTTAATTAGAACGAACCACTTTGTTAGTCACAGTTAAAATGTATGCTTTAGATTATGTACGGATAAATTTATTATCCAATTAAAGTTGAATTTTGATCACATTGGTCGTAAACTACGATAAATTTATATTCAACTTACTATAAAGCTAATTAACAGTTACCATCGATGATTATAGACTTCAAAAATTATTAATTCGACAATAAATTTTTCGGATATTCTACGGAAACAACATTTCCTTAATGTCAAAATTAGTTTATTAACCTCTCTACTTAGTTGATATTTGACGTAATTAAATTAACGTATAATTAACGTCAAATTTATCTCCTCTCAAGACAAAATAGCAACTTTTATATAGTAGATAAACTAATTTTTCACTGACGTTGAGAATAACCACCATAGGATTACAAAAACATAATAAAGTGGTAGACCAACAAGGAGAGCTAATTTGAGAATCGTAATAAAGGACTAAGCTGAGCGAAATAGTACCCATTATATGACTAATAGACATGATGCCGCCTTTAAACTCAAGTTCCAGAATCTTGTTAAAAATGTACACCCACGTAATCACACCATAAATGATTGTTCCACCATATAAAACCTCTAGAAACTCTATAACATGATCTTCATTTCCAAATATGGAAATCTTGTAATGTCTTAGATATAACAAGGCTGCAACATTCAAGGCTGCCAATACCACGTTCATCAGAATGTCGTAAATCAAAAATCCGTTTTGCCTGCATATATCAAAACACCAAACTACATATATCATGTCGTTCATTGTCATATGAATGTTTAATTTATATATAATTTTAAAAAATAGAATATTTGAGTTGAAGAGACACACCACCATGGACGCCGCCGGCTCGGAGATTCATCAATGGGTATTGAGATATTCATCTGCAAATATACAAACTAATGAAACAAAATCACTAGTTTCGAGCGTTTTGAAATAGTAGAAACATATATTAATTGAACAATTTGAGGAAGAAAACTATATACCTTACGTAAAACGAGAGACCACCAAACCGTAGATACAGGAAGAGAAAACTTTTACAAGAAATAAAAGACATCAAAAGAATATATAAACATACGATATCTAACTAATCAAAAGAAAATCCCATGAATATAAATAAATATATATAAACATATATCTTCCTATATTCTTGGATATAGAAAATATCCTTAATTAATAAATTTAGTTAGGCAAAAACGTACGCGAGCTTAGAGAAACAGAAAGAATCATGATGTTAAGGAAATATTTTTTGGTTGAAGAAAAGTGAAGAGTAGTAGGTGTGGTGTTACCTTTATAATGTTTAAAGCATTCGATCATTTCTCTCAATTAAATTTTGTCATCAATCAAATGAGAGGGAAAAAAAATCAGTTCCAATTTTTTATTAACATTTAAATTTTTGATAGAAGATTTAAAAGCGATTAAGATAAACCTATCAAATCTATATATTATTATATAAAGTTAAATACATTAAATATTGAACATATCTCTAAAATTATTATAATATACTAGATTATGTCATGTTCACTAATGTGAAAAATTCTTTCGCTAATTTTCTAGATCCAAAAAGATAAAATGATAAAAATGAAAACAATATTATTCTTCTAAATTAAAACAAAAAAAGAAGCTATAGTAATATAAACTACTATAGGTCTTCATTTTGTTCAATATGTTTTGGTCAAACCTCTTTATATTATAAATGCTAAAATTTTAACATTTCCAAAAAAAATAATTGAATTTTGTTATCTTAAATGACGCTTTCATTCGAAAGTACTCGGTAAATTTTGACGTAAACTGGATGTAAACTCAACGCCAAAATATTTGAGTTTTCTTACAAATAGTGAAAGAAGAGATTTTTGGCTAAATATGTGAAAATCATTTTACAAATGAGAGTTTTGTAGTGGTTACAAAAGCATATAAGAATGAGAGTTGAGGGATGCCAAAAAAATAGAGAAAAAAACACCCTTGAACTTGCTAGTAAACTAGTTAATCTATTCTATCCTAAAGATGTTCCAACCAGAAAAGCATAGGAGTACAGTATTTTCTTCTTTTCCTCTTTGTGAGAATCATATCGCACACGAATCTATCAACGAATCTAAACAACTGTGAGGATGTATTTTCGCCGGTGTGGATTCATGCATTTCGTTCTTGCATAATGAATACACTAAGCTTGCGAGACCATTCTTCGAAGGACTTTTTTCTTTGATGAAGAAGAAAATAGCCAATATGTAAGTTCATTCCAGGTATGAAATCCGAAAAGGAGCATCCCAGTCTTGCTAGCGTAAACTGCCATATCGAGATGGAGAATTCGCAGCGGAATAGGAGGTGATATTGTGTCTCTTGGCAGAAGGAGCAACAACAACATGGATCTTGATCACGATTCCATTAACTAATGCGAAAGTGTGTGGGAAGCCTTTCCAAAGAGCATACCCAGTAGTGGAAAGCATGTTTGGGAAGTGATCTTTTGAAAAACACGTTTTTAGTCCACGGTAGTTGGTTCTTCCTTGGCCTTTGGTCTTCCAAGGTATTTGAAGTGGAGAAAACACTTGTGTTAGAACATACTCTCTTCGTTCCCGAATACTTGATGTTTTTAGTTTTTTATACATATTAATAAAACTAATTTTTTACTTTTTATAATACTTATTCATTAGTTTAATAATACTAAATATTATTTCTCTTTGTTCACTATTGGTTATAAATAAAAGTAAAGCTAATAGTTGTGAAATGCGATTCCCGATACCATAAATATATATTAACTTTAATCTAAAACCTCAAGTATTATGGAACAAAGAAAAAAACTAAATCTTTTTAAGAACGGAGGGAGTATTAAAGAAGCAGATTACCATTTGTTGTATGTTATTGATGAATAACATCAATAAAAGTCATAAAAAGGCTTGATGTTAATCGTCTATAGGTACTCTTATATAAGAGATTTATGTTTATGAGTCGAAAACTTGTAGAAGAAGAATAAAATACTATGCAATATATGAGCATATCTAAAACACAAAATTTGATATGTTTAGATATATTATGGAATGTAAAATTACACATAATTCGCTAGTATTTTAATATTTATTCAATTTAAATATTCTTTCTAACTATAATGTTGAGAGTTAGTTTATGCGGAGATATTAGCAAATGAATGATCTTATTAGTTTTAACCTTATCAAAGTATGGAAAAAGAAAAATAATAGAATTTATATTAATAGTCTTGTTAGCGTAAGCCGCCAGATCGAGACAGAGAATTTGTAGTGGAATTGGAGGTGATCTTGTGTCTCTTGGTAGAGGGAGAAACAACAGCATGATGGATCTTGATCACGATTCCATTAACTAATGCGAAAGCGTGTAGGAAGCCTATCCAAAGAGCATACCCAGTAGTGGAAAGCATGCTTGGGAAGTGATCTTTTGAACCACACGTTTTTAGTCCAAGGTAGTTGGTTCTTCCTTGGCCTTAGGTCTTCCCAAGTTCTTGAAGTGGAGAAAACACTTGTGTTAGAATAGTTAGTGTTGAATCAAGACTTAACAATTAGGTTTAGGTCTTTGATCTTGTGGGTAAAAGTTAGGAAGAATTTCATATATCTTTTAGAAGTAATTACATGGGTATTTATAGTAGAAATACATGCTTAAAACCCTAATTACATAGATTATCCTAATGGGCTTCGAGCTGGAAAACTCAGCTCGTCAGATCGGCCCATCTAGGTTTTGCCCTTCTAAGCCCTCTTTCTCATCTTGATGTCGGTGTCCATATGGGCCTTAAGTCGAAATGAGCTTTTTGAGCAGGTGCCACTCCTGGTATCAACACTTAGTAACAGTTGTATGCCAATAATAAGTGTTATTGTCATTGATAAGAGAGTACGGAGGAGAGGTGAAGGTGAGTGCAATGTGACCTGCTTCCGCATTATTCGGTCTTGGAGGCATGATTCTCCAATGTCCATCCCATGAAGCTTGTGATAATGTGCTATGGATGGAAACACCTAGATCTTGTGGCCCACCAGGACCAAATAGATCAATTAAAGTCCCTATATCCATCCAATGTTCGAACCAAAAACTCGATGTATTTCCTGATCCCAAAGAACATTTGATGAATCTCTTAGCTAGAGGCCAGAGCTTCAAAAGAGATTTACATGTTGAGGATGAGGCTTTTAATTCATCATGTGCCCAAAACCTTGTTTGTTTGTTAGTGACAGAAGAGACGTGAGATACTACAACAAAATAATCAAACACTTTATCTCCTACTCTTTCTTACATCTTGTTATCAAGATGGTTATATACGAAATAAGCAATTAGATGTATATACATAAAAAACATGGAAGGCATGGTGATAGAAGAGTCTAAAGAAGGACTATATATTTTCATGCATCAGGAAGTGAATGTACCTCTAACGGTCAACACCAGTATTGTGTGGAAGTATTGATTTATTTGGTTTCAGCGTAGAAAATGTTACAGTGGTAATGTTGCAAGTAATAGTCCTAGTAATTATCAACATAGTTATGAAAATGAGGCTAATTTTTTACATGATAATTAGTTTATGTAAGTGATCATAATAGGTTTCAAAATATGGTTAGCGTTACATTTCATGAAACTATTACTACATTTATTGGCAGTAACATGTAGGAACCAATGTAGATTCACATCTTATGATATGTTCAATGCTGCAAATCAGCCACTATGCAAAAGTTGTAGAGAGGATCAGTCATTATTATCAATAGCAGCTAGGATGATGAACACCAAAATTGAGGATAATTTAAGCGAGATTTACATGGATGGTTGAGTTTATTTGAGCAAAGAGTATTTACTAGACATGGGATTTCGGTTGATTCGGGTCGGTTCGGATCGGAATTTTGGTTTTTCGGTTATTTCATAAATCTAAAACTGTTCTGAAGCTTAACCGAATTACGAATCGGTTCAGATCGGTTAGGATATCGCTTTTTCACAATTTTTTCAAGAAAACCCGAATCACATTCGGAAACCGGAATAACCGTTAATTTTGGTTTAGTTTTTCAGAAACAACCAAAATTAACAGTTATTTCGGTTTTCAGGAACCAAAATAACCGATTGTCGAGACCAAAACATGTTTTATACACTTAACCAGTATGAAAACCTGTTTAAAAGCTGAATGAAACACTCAATAAAACAGTGCACACGCAATACAATTGAACAAGTTTTTATTGAGATTACAATTGAATACACATTTAGACAAACTTGAACGTTTTATAATAAAACTTTTATAAGTTTTGAACTTAAAACTTCAACTAGCCAAGAAATCACCTTGAAGCCAAGCAATCACCTCTTCAACCTGAAATTAAAAAGATGACTTAGATTAGAACCAACAATACAACAGACTCATATCAGATCATACTACAACAATCAAACAAGACAACAATACACAATGACAGCCAACAATACACAATACATAACAGACTCATAAATCATAAAAACTAGCATACTTCAGAAGTTTATGACTTATAAATTACCTTGTTTAGCAAACTTTAGAAGTTGAGTAATTTTTTGATTTGGGTATTTTTTGTTTTTTTACTTTAGAAAATAGGTACTTTTGTTTTTTAATTTGGGAAATAGATACTCTTGGTTTTTATTTGAAAAATATGTATTTTTGTTCATTCACACGAATCATTTATCATTCACACAAAAAATTCATCATTCACATAAATCATTCATCATTCACACAAACAATTCTTCATTCGCAAGACTAATTCACGTTCATCATTCACAAACAATTCATCATTCACGAAACATCAAAGGTGCCTAAATACAAAGAATTTTATAAAGTACCCATTTAGAAACTAATAAAACTTTTAGTATCCTATTACCCAATTTTCTCTATGGTTCATAACTATATAATTTTTTGGGAAAATGATGATAAATTGCACGAATGTTGATTTTGTTAAAAACCAAGATATGGTAAGATTCATTAATAACGAAAATGGTAGCTTCCTCGTTAGTGATATGTTAAAAAGGATAGTTTAATTAAAACGAACAACTTTGTTAGTCACAGTCAAAATGTCTGCTTTAGATTATGTACAGATAAATTTACTATCCAATTACAGTTGACTTTTGATCACATTGGTCGTAAACTGCGTTCAATTTATATTCAACTTACTACAAAGCTAATTAACAGTTACCATCGATGATTATAGATTTCAAAAATTATTACTTTGACAATAAATTTTTTGGAAATTCTACGGAAACAACATCTTGTTAATGTCAAAATTAGTTTATTAACCTCTATACTTAGTTGATATTTGACGTAATTAAATTAACGTATAATTAACGTCGAATTTATCTCCTCACAATATTAGTGTTGAAATAACTATGAAAATAATATTAACTAATTACGGATCCGCGATATGCGCGGGCAAATTTTTTTCTTATGTTTTAAAAGTTTGGTTCATTTAATAATTTTTTTAAAGGTTTTTTTGTTTTTTATTTTGTATATAATGTATTGTGTGTATTGAGTGAGATAAACAAAATATATGTACAATGCAATCACTATTTAAAATGTATGTTTTGGTTTTTTGTTATATAATTGAATTATTTAAAAGATCATTTTAAAATAAAATTAGTCTCACTTTTGGTTTTAAAACACCAATAAAAATCATTATTTAAAAATGTAAAATGAAAGAAACATAAAACAAAATACGCAAAAAATTAATGGATTTAACCCGTGATATGTCCAGTTGGATTTTTAAATAATAGTATAGATATTTAGATATTTAACCCATGAAAAACAGTGATCCTAAAAAATATATTTAAAAATATTTATTTTAAAATGTAAAAGTAACATAAAAAAAAACATAAAACACAAAACACAAAAAACGTAAGACATTAGTGGATCTAACCCGTGTTGTGTCGAATTGGATTCTTAAATAATAATATTAATATTTAGATCTTTAATCCATGAAGAACAGTGATCCTAAAATAATTAAATCACAAATTAAAACTAAGTACATTAAATACTATAAATGTTTTTCATTAATTATTATATTTCTTTTAATTTAGTATCCATATATAAATTAATAAGTAAGAAATTATTATCTTAAATAGATGTATCTCATAATTTTAATTGCTGTAAAAAAATCGCAAAGATATAAAATTTATGAATAAAAAGATATGAAAGATATTCGAATTTAAGAATCTAAATCTAAAAAATAAAATATATGATAATATACTAATTCATAAATGTATTATTTAATTTCTAAATTCCATAATATCACTATAATATCTTTCAAATTATAATTACAAATAACTAAATTTATTACTTACATAAACTATAAAATAAGAAAAAAATGTATGTGTATCGACCCTGAAAACAAAGATCCTGAAAACACTAATTTGTACCCAAAATATATTACTTATTTTTATTTACAAAATAAAAAATAGTTAAAAGTATTTGTAAAGTTAGAATTACATAGGGAAATTTAAAATTGCATAAAAGAGTAAAAACATATATTTAAATTGCATAAGTCATGTGTCCAAAAGTAACAATCATAACTCGTTATTGTAAATATTAAAAATGCATTTAACCCGTAATACGACATAATAATAATAAAATGTAATCATAAAAACATGAAACTATAAAACAAAAGGTTATTCAAATATAAAAAAGCAAATTCTTCAGTTTGATAGAGAAAAAAATATAGTCGTAAAAAAGCAAGTGTATCTTTTATAAGAATTATGTTTACATAATTTTCCATAATTTGCACTTATGCTTATTTTAAAAAATTAATTAAAGTTAAAAAATCACAAAATAAGAAAATTTTCAAACAAAAAAGATATGAAATATATTAGCATTTAAAATCCAAATCTAAACAATAAAATATATGAAAATATCCTAACTTATAAATGTATTCTTTAAATTATAAATTTTAGTGTTCTCCTTATAATATCTTTTAATTAAAATTACAAATAATTAATTTTATTGCTAACGCATAAAATTATTTTAAAGATAAATTTGCTTTTTAAATTTAAGTATATAATTATATTTACCCATTTTAAAAGAGATTTATGTTTATTTGAAAATAAATTTTTTTATATATAAGTTAGTGTAAACATAATCATAAATTAAGAAAATATATAAAGTTAATAATCATAATCTAAAAATAAAATATAAAAGAAATATCATAATTTTAATATTTTTAAAATTTGTAATTGGTATTAATAGTTATATGATTTTCCTTTAATTTTGAAGTTATAGATTTTTAAAATATATATTTAATGTAAACTTACCGGCAAAAATAAAAAATTTTCAAAATGATAAGATATGGAAAATACCTGAATCACTATTTACTCAATCACACCACGAAATAAAAAAATATATATATATCAAATTGAAAAAGAAACAAAATCACAAAATCAAAATAAAATTGTTTGAGATTAAAAGTTGGTATAAAATTATAGGTCATAGTTAATATGAAACTCAAACTAAATAGTAACTCATAACACTTTTTACTTTTAGCTCCAAAACGAAAAAGTGTAAAAATAAAAGTCAATACAAAAAGGATGAAGGAGCAGAGAAAAATGAAAATGGATCATGAGAAACATTTATAATACTAAATATCATATAGATTTTACCTCATGACAATAATTTTTCACTAATTGATTACACCATGAATTTAAAAACAAATCAATATCAAAAACTAAAAGAAGAAACAAAAATGAAAGTCAAAAGAAAAATATTTGAGACTAAAAATTGGTATTATAGGTCACACTTAATATGAAATATATACCAAATAATAACTCATCGCATCTTTTGTTTCTAACTCAAGCAAAAAGTATAAAAATAAAAGAATATAGAAAAAGTGAAGGAGGAGAGAAAAAACGAATTTGGATCATCAAAAATATTTATAATACTATAAATCATATAGATTTTCTCCATCATATGGTTACAGTAATTTCTCAATAATAACATACATCACAGTCATCGAACAAATCAAGTTCAAAAACTAAAAGAAAAAAATCGAAATTCAAAAGAAAAGTATTAGAGATCATAAATTTGTATAGAATTAAGTCACGGATAATATGAAAAACAAATCAAATAATACCTCATCACATCTCTTTTAGAGAGAAAAAAACGATACAAATAAGGTGAAGGAGAAAAAGAAAAATGGTTCATTGTATGAAGAATGCAATAAGTTCTTTTTATACTTATATAGAATGATAACGAGTATTTCAGAAGCTTCATTGTTTTTGAATTAAATTATAAAAAAATCATGACAAAATCTATATTAAGAAGTTACATATTTAAACGCAAGAAAATCTATTAATTAACTTTCCAAAAAATAAACAATTTGTATAAAAAAAGGAAAAAAAATATATATATATGAAAATGATCATTCCTTTCCTAAAATGTAGGACATTTTAAACATGAAGGCAACTACATCTATGAATATTTGATTTTTTGGAAATAGTTAAAAGATTATGTTTAATATTCTAAAACATATATTTTTTAAAAATCAAACTTTGGGAAAATTACTCCACAATTCTCGAGCATTTAATGTCAAAAAACTAAAACTTTTATAAAATTATAAAATAAATATTTTATAAAAAAAAATAAAAACGTATTTAAATAAAGTATTAAAAATAATTTTTTAATATTCAAATATTGAAAAACATTTTGAACCATTTTTGAGGATTAGTTTTAGAAAAAAAATCAATTTATATCAAAAAAAAAATTTAAAAAAATTAACAAATAGTTTAAATATTTTAATAAAATAAAAGTATATTTTTATTGAGTGGAAAATTATACCAATATTATATGTTTGGAATATTTTATATTCTAAAACTTATGAAGATCTTATTGAGTGGAATATGTTATATTCCAAAAATTTTAAGAGATTAATTCTTTTATAAATGAATTTTTTTCTAATATATTAGATTAGAAAAATCTTGATAATTTTATTGTTGAGAAAATTATGAAAATATGTTTCTTCTTAAAATATTTTATTGGTTAATTGTAAGTTTCTTAAAATTAAGTGCGTTAAAAACTATAAATGCTTTTTTATTAATTATTATATTAAGAATTTTTAATATCTATACTATTAAAATTGTGTTTAGTTCTTTTAGAATAATATCCATAAATTATTAAAAAAAAATAAATAATACATTTGTTCGGATAGAACTTTATAATATTGTAAAAATTATTAAATGAAATCTTATGTATGTTAATATGTAGTTAAATTTTTTAATATTAAAATCAATAAAATCTAAAACTTTTTAAAAACAATGGAACCCGGTGAATCAAACTCAAGACTGCAAGACCAGAATAGAAAGACTTTACCATTTGCGATGATTCAAGTTATTGTTATTTTGAATGCCAACAAATATAAATATATAAAAAGTCGATAAGAAAAATCATAAAATGAAAAATTTGTGGGTCAAACCCTCGACTTCCTAATAAATTTTGGGTCATACCCGACCCGGCCCTTGGATCCGCGAGTCTCTTTAATTTTTTTTTTACCATTTTTCCCTTAAATTGATTTTTTTTTTGTTTTTTGAAATATTAAATTGTAATGGCAAATTTTGTAATATTCCACCTAATAATAAGGTTATCAAAGTGTTTTCAAAATTAATAGTATAGATGGTTACCATGGATAATTATACGTTTAAGAAATTATTGATTTCAAATAAAGTTGGAATGAAAATCGATGGAAACTAACGTCAAATATAGTATATTAGTATCTTCTATTATTAAGTGCAAAAAATATTATATAATATTTATAGGTGTCCTATAGTACATTTCTTTATGCACCCGCCTTTCCATGTTCTAACGATGATCTGATGTTCTTTTAGTTATTATTATCACTAGGTAATGATCCATGTAAACATCGCAAGTGTAATTTTTAATACATTATTCTTTTAAGTTTTTGATTATATAAATTTAATTTAGTCTATATATATTTTAAATTTATGATATGAAAACTATCAAATTTCATTTCAATTGTTTAAAATTTTGAAAATGCGTTTGTCACATAAAAAATAAGCAATGTTTTGAAATTTAATCCATATTTGCGGTTAAAACGAAAAAAATCGGTGACCCGACAAATAATTCGGTTTGAATTTTATATTTAAATTCGCCATCATAAAATTCGTTAAAACTAGAAAACCACCATAATTAAACTTAAAACATATGTGAACCGTAAATATAAATCGATTTAGTAATCGATATATTTTACATATAAATAGTGTTGTAACCTTTTATATTACATTTTTCTCATCTTGTATATTTATTTTGAAGTTTTGAATTAAATTGTATAATAAATTAAGAGTTCTTGTTTTTTTAAAAAAAAATTATCCACATAACGCTCTTCATAACTTCATCACATTCTAAACAAACATTTGGGGAAATAGTTCTAATTAGAAATGAAATATCAAAATGTTATAAAACACACATAAGTCAAACTTAATCTAAGAGGGTGTGAGCCCTATAAGAAATAAGAAATGATGACAAAGGAAAGATGCATAGTTGTTGGCTGAGACGCTTATTCTCATCCATCGGTTGCATTTCATATCCCATAAAAGAAGAGATTTTTTAACTCACGTAATTATGAAAATCAAACTTCATTTTGTATCTTACCTTTCTTTGAATGTTGCTAAACTCACTCATAATCTTCTCACTCTGCAAACAACATAAAATTAAGTCACATAATCATAAGCTTAATTAGATATCATAGTGTGATAGTACTTTAACATTTGAACAACACTGCAATGAGAACTAAAAACCGTAGTTTTGAGCAAATATATCTCATTAGCATATGTAACAAATATATAAAGTCTGTAACTTTGAACATGAAATTGTCTCTCCATATTTTGAATGTTCGAATTTAAAAGTTTCATAAAATCATTAAAATTGATTACAAAAGATTATAAAGAAATGCATATATCTTTAATATATTAAGTAGATAAGAAAAGGACGTAGACTATGGACTAAGACCATCTCCATTTGTGTTTTTAAGAGCTTTTTAAGAGTTTTTTAAAAAAAATTAAATGGAAAATGTAAAAAGAAAGGAAAAAGATGAGAACTGATTCTTAAATGAGAATTTTTAGAAACGATTCTTAAGTAGATAAGAGAAGGACGTAGACTATGGACTTAGACTTGTAAGTTTTTTATTAGTTTTTTTAACCATTAGGAGTTCTTACTAATGGAGATACTCTTAGACCGGTAAATTTTGGTGCAAGTGTTAAGATATCAGTGTAGAACCAAAATTGATTATCTTGCTTACGAATTTGAAAATTTAAGTACAGATTTTGAGAACAACAAAAAGAATATATATAGTTTCAAAGGGAATCCCAATCCCTACATCAAGTTGAACAAAACTTCAGTCTTTAATCCCATTGTAAAAAATACAAAGCATGTGTACTTATCCCCACAAAACTACATAGATATAATATTTTTGGTTCAGTTACTCATAAATCAGCCGGTATAGAAGTAACAATCTAAAGGTCATGAAGCTTGAAGTTCACCAAAGAACCCAACAAAAAATCAGAAAATGCAGTAAGCAAGCAAACTCTTAAATTAAACTTTAGGAAGAAAAGTGTAGAAATCCAAAATATCATAGATAATTGTCTTCATAAAAGGATCACCTAGAGCAAACTGGAGCTATTGATTTGTTTGGAAATATGTTATTAACCTTCATTCTATCCCGGATTCGGCATTCCATATACAAGGACTTTCGCATTTATATAAGCCTCATTCTTTGGAATATCTTGTGTGTTATAAACATCTCCCTGTTTTGAGTACTCGTCCATGATGTACATAAAGGAGCTAATCAACAATCTTGTATGGCTCTATTTTTGCTTTGTTCAACAAATAATCAGCCTTTTGTAACTTCCCCAGCTTCGACGTAGAGCCTGATGAGTGCATCCCATGTCAATGCATCAATCCTACTACCGCTTTCTACCATTCGTTTAACCAAATCCTTACCCTTGAAGACCATCTTGTGATCAATGTAAACCCTCGAGAAAACGGAGTAAGTATTAGAAGAAGCTCTTCTGTCTATCTTCACAATCTTCTCAACAATCTCTTCTCCTTCGTTCACTTTGTTGAGCTTCCCGAAAGCATGGATTGTAGCAAGAGATTCCCCAAGAGAGGCATAAATAGAGAGAAAATATTTGAAAGTACCGTGATTTGCCTCTAGGTTTTCACCTTCCATATCTTTCAAGATTTTCTCGGCTTTCTCTTTAAACCCAGCTCATGAACAATGTTTAGTAATGATAACCTGTGTATGAAAGTTTGGTTGAACACCTTCATATTTCATTGTCTCCACAATTTACTTCATCCCATTGATGTCATTTGATGACCCTTTCACATGAATCAGGATATTGTTTGTAAGAAGGCTCGGCTTGACACTTTATTTTTCCCATGAGCAATATCATATCGGCTATTTTCTTCCTGTCATAAGCATTAATTTGATCACAAGTAAATGGTGACAGAGCCTCCATTCTGTTGAAAAAAACTTCAGCTTTATTCACAATTAGAAGCAGCCACACAATTCGCCAGGATTTGACCTAAGGACTTATTAGAATCAGGACCTCATTGCAAAGAGAGGTTGAAAATTAGTGTTACCAGCAAACCAATAGAGAACCCATTTGAGATTGCAGAGAGTATACTTTAATGCTTTTGTCCAATGTTCTTGCTTGTTCATGTTCCGTGTTATTGAATATGTCTCCACTTTGTCATTATCAATCATACAAGAAAAACAACATTTCGTTTGGATTTCTAAGTATATTGAAATTCTATAACCAATAACCTCTTCTCAAAATAAACCAAGAAAAGAAACTAACGATTATGAACTACAACCAACCAAGTGCGTAAATAGTTACTTCAATAAAAAAACTAACCTCAATTCCTCAAAACGTTTGCAGACAGTTCTGAGATCTGCAGATCCAAGGACTTTACTCAAGAAACTGGAGGCCTCTCTAGCAACAGTCTCTTTCTCCTCTGCATCTGATGTTAAAGTAGCTCTTTTAAAACATGTCAAGTACAAAGTCATTGCTTTGTCGTACGGAGTGCTCCAAAACAATTTTACAGGAGCAAACCTGAATAGAATCATCATCGAACCACTTTATCTAAGCAACAAAGACAAAAGTCATAAGTGTTGGGAATTACAGTTCATTAGTGTTGTTGGTATTGTCTACAACTATAGGATAACTTCCCATAAGTTGTATTTTAACTCCACATCTTAAAAAGAGTTACTGGTTAAAGATTAACTTCATAAACTCGTAAATAGTATCAAACCGCAAACAAAATATTGTGAGATAGTAACAAAGATACTGAAACTTTGGCTAGAAATAGTTACACATTGTGTGGAAGAGAAGACAGGCTTGGCCCCAAGCAGCATTTATCTCATCCCATTCAACCTATGTGACCAAAAGTTTACACTTTAAATTAGTAGTAAGAGCATAATAAAAAGGATCTAGAGATAAATCCTGGACTATAAAGATCATTCAAGACTTAAAACTACTTTGAGAGGAGTGCCACAAGAAATTAGCCTAACAAAGTTATTACGACAGTAAGTTAAAAGGGGCTCATATTCTTGCCAGCGTTGAGCCAGCCAATGTGTCACATAAGACTCCAATCTCTCTTCATCCATCCTGCCACCAAAATTACAGCAAACGATTTGAAGTAACTAAACAATAACACAATCATGAATCTCAAAGTCTTCAGACACTAAGCAAAGAAGATACGATGTAAACTGCGCCCAAAGCAAAAGAAGGATACTCGTAGTAAGAAACTATAGACAGACCTTTTATCCATGTTGATTAAGCTGGTCTTGTAGATCGAGAGGAAAGCAAAGAAAAGTTATACTTTCCAAAGAGACACATTGACAGGTTAGTAGTAGCCACCCCTTGCTCCTTATATTCCTATGAAAGCAACAAATATAGATTAATAAGAAGAAAAATGTTGCCAAATCAGAGGCTGGAAGCCCAACTATACCAAAGAACATGTTCAATGTGTATTGGGAATTTACAAAGTGGATGAAAATGTCAAATAAACCTTTTTGTATAGATGGTGATTTATGAAACAGTTCTAACGAACATAAGAGAAATCAAAAGAACTAATGCTTACATCGAGTATGGAGAGAAGTTTGAAAATTGTGTCTCGGTAAATTTAAGCATCAGGGAAGAAGTTTTCTCTATGAACTATTTAGGTTCTTGAAAGAAACAAATTTAAATTTTCTTAGCAAAAACAACATAATCAATCACAAATCTTGCAACATTTGATGAGTTAAAATGGCGAGCATGGAAGAAGTACCTGAATAAAAGTTAATTAAAATATTGATGGTTTGGTATTCAGATGTTCGCAATGCTGGCTCAACCAAACGCAAAGCTGCCTCATCCTAAAATTAGCCATAAACTTGTCACAATGAGCATAGGATGTAGTATAATCTTAAAAGCGAGAATGACAGTTTCAGCTTTACTTGGAGTAAGAGAACAATTTCAGAGAAGATATCACCTATAGGAAGTAAGAGCTTGACAACATCAGTGCTTATATTGAAAAGATAAGATGGATACAACCTGCATTAAGAAACTAACTAAGATCGGGTTTAGAGAATTTGGGAAAAGATACTTGTGGTACATGGTGCTGATATAGAGCAAAGCAACCAGTAGAGTAAACATTGTCACCTTTGCAAGAGCAAAATCTGGATCGGACGATCTCTCACCCTCTAATATGTTGACTTTATCTTGAAGTAAAAGAAATAGGAAATAAAAAAAGATCAAGAATATATTTAGGAGATATCTAAATATATAGATATTGTTAGAAGTTATCTAATTAATATGTAAATCCTTTTTATTGTTAGATTAGGATTATCTTGGTTATTATAAATATAGATATTAAGGTGTGATATTCTCTACAACGGTTTTGAGACTTATGAAGACATCATAGGACGAATCAAAACTTATGAAGAAAGAATATCTGAAGAAGAAGAAGAAAACAATGATGATCTAACAAATTTGTTGTATGCAAAAGGAACACAACATGAATTTGACTATCGAAACAACTCTGATGATAGAGGAAGAGGTCGAGGAGGACGAGGCTCTTTCAGAGGTAGAGGTCGCGGTAGGGGCGAAGGAAAGAAAGACCTATCAAAGATAGAATGTTATCGATGCGATAAGATGGGATATTATGCATCATCATGTCCAGATAGGTTACTCAAACTTCAAGAGGCTCAAACTGATGACAATTCAGAAACGCAAGAGGCTGATGAGTTAATGATACATGAGATAATATGCATCAAAAAGGGAGAAACTGAAGTTGTTTACCTGAATGAAAAGAATGTAAATCCCAAAGACTTCGAAACGAATTCCGATATAGATTATGTGTGGTACTTAAATAATGGAGCAAGCAACCATATGACCGGAAACCCCACATACTTTAAGATGCTTGATAAATCAATTACTGGAAAAGTGAGATTCGGTGACGATTCAAGAATTGATATCAAGGGGAAAGGGACGATTATCTTCATGAGCGGTGATGGTAACCAAAAAATTCTGGCGAATGTATACTACATCCCGGATCTGAAAAGCAACATAATAAGTCTTGAACAAGCTACTGAATCGGGATGTGATGTAAGAATGAAAGAAGACTATCTCACTCTACATGATAAGAACCGAAACCTAATTGCAAAGGCTATTAGGTCAAAAAATCGATTATACAAGGTGATAATGAAGAAAGTATAAGCAAGATGCTTACAAGCGACCACGAAGTGATTCGACTAAATAGCATGCAAGGCTCAGGCACATAGGACATGACTTATTAAAGACTATGATAAATAAAGAGATGATCACAAGTGTTCCGAAATTACAAGTAGAAAAAGAAATATGTGCATCTTGCTTACTCGGGAAACAAGTTAGGAAATCTTTCCCAAAGGTTAGTATGTTTCATGCTCAAAGAAAACTAGAACTTGTACACGGTAACTTGTGTGGTCCGATTTCTCCTTCCACACTATCGAAAAATAAGTATATATTTGTACTTATTGAAGACTATTCAAGATACATGTGGACTATCTTGTTGAAGGAAAAAAGTGAAACTTTAGATAATTTTAAAAGCTTTAAGCAAAAGGTCGAACAAGAAACAAGAGAAAGGATTCAAACGCTGAGAACTGATAGAGGAGGAGAATTCACCTCACTAGAATTTCAAAGTTTTTGTGAAAAATTTGGTATTCAAAGACACTTAACAGCTCCTTATTCGCCTCAACAAAACAGTGTAGTTGAGAGAAGAAACAAAACTCTAATGGGAATGACGAGAAGTATGATGAAACACATGAGTATTCCCAATCATCTTTAAGGAGAAGGAGTAAGACATGCAACGTATCTGATCAATTGAGTTGCAACAAGAACTTTAAAGGATGAAACACCTTATGAAGCTTTTAGAGGAAAGAAACCTAACATTGAGCATATTCGGATTTTTTGGCTGTGTGAGTTTTGCAAAAATCGATACACCACATCAGAAAAAGCTAGATGATCGATCAAAGAAGGTAGTCCATCTCGCAATAGAACCTGGAACAAAAGCATATTGACTCTATGATCCAACAAGCAAAAAAGTAATTGTAAGTTGCAATGTTACTTTTGATGAAAATCAGCGATGGAATTGGAACAAAGAGAATTCAAATGAATCCAATGAGCATGATGAACTTAAGTATATGTTCAAAAATAACGAAGAAAGAGAGATCATAGAGTTAAGTGATGAAGATGAAGAACAAGAAGCTTCTTCTCAAGGACTTAGAAGATGAACAAGGGTAAGTACAAGACCTAAATATCTTGATAACTATGTTCAATGGGCTGAAATAGAAGGAGAAAGACTCTTGATGGTGGTTGATGAAGAACCATGGAACTTTGAAGAAACAAAGAAAGAAAAAGTATGGATCGATGCATGCAAGGATGAACTTGCATCAATCGAAAAAAACAAGACTTGGAACTTGTTTAATGCACCAAAAGGAGTTAAACCCATCGGTTTGAAATGGGTATTTAAATTCAAGAGAAACTCTGATGGAAGTATTAACAAGTATAAAGCAATATTAGTTGCAAAAAGTTATGTGCAGAAACACGGTATCGATTATGAAGAAGTGTTTGCTCCAGTTTCTAGAATCGAAACCGTGAGATACCTTATGGCAATAGCCGCGGGAACAGGCTGAGAACTTCATCACATGGATGTGAAAACAACCTTCTTACATGGTGAGCTAAAGGAAGAAGTGTATGTGACACAACCAGAAGGTTTTGTAATTCAAGGAGACAAAGATAAAGTGTACAAGCTACAGAAAGCTCTCTATGGATTGAAAAAAGCACCAAGAGCTTGGAATGAGAAACTCAACAAAGTGCTTGAAGAGATGAGATTCGTTAAGTGTTCAAAAGAACTCACTTTATACCGTAAGCATGAATCAAACAATGTGATCCTCACAACTGTCTATGTGGATGATCTACTTATCACTTCGTCAAAACCTGAGGAAATTGTCGAATTCAAAAGAAACATGTCTAAGAATTTCGACATGAGAAACTTAGGATTATTGACTTATTATTTAGGTATTGAAGTAGATCAACACAAACATGGGATTACACTTAAAAAAGAAAGTTATGCTAATAAGATACTAGAGAATGCAAGAATGGACGAATGTAATGCATGTCATATACCTATGGATTCCGGATTAAAGTTGTCTAAAGCAAGAGAATAGACAAGCATTAATGAGACAGATTTAGAAGAATCATAGGATGTTTAAGCTATTTGATACATACTAGACCTGATTTATCTTATTCAGTTGGAGTACTTAGAAGGTATATGCAAGAACCAAAGGAATCACATGGAGCAGCTTTAAAACAAGTGTTGAGATATCTAAAAGGAACGACAAAATAAGGAATACTGTATAAACGAACCAAGAATAATGAGTTAATTGGATACTCAGATAGTAGTCATAACGTTGATATGGATGATGGTCGAAGTACTACAAGACATATTTTCTATCTCAATGACTCGCCTATCACCTGGTGTTCGCAGAAACAAGATACAGTTGCACTATCCTCTTGTGAAGCCGAGTTTATGGCAGCGATTGAAGCAGCTAAGCAAGCAATCTGGCTTCAAAAACTATTGAGTGAGACAATGGGAAAACGTGTGAAAGAGTGATTATTAGGGTTGATAATAAGTCTGCAATAGCTCTTACAAAGAATCTTGTTGTTCATGGTAGAAGTAAGTACATACATACTCGATATCATTTCATTCGAGAATGTATCAAAAACAACCTGATAGAAGTTGAGCATGTTTTGGGTCAAGAACAAAAGGCAGACATTCTGACTAAGACACTGGCGAGAATCAGGTTCAAGGAGATGAGAGAAATCATCGGTCTTCTAGATGTGACGAAGATAGACTTTAAGATTAAGGGGGAGAATTTTGACTTTATCTTGAAGTAAAAGAAATAAGAAATAAAAGAAGATCAAGAATATATTTAGGAGATATCTAAATATATGCATATTCTTAGGAGTTATCTAATTAATATGTAAATCTTTTTTATTGTTAGATTAGGATTTTCTTGGTTATTATAAATAGAGATATCAAGATGTGGTATTCTCTAGATTTTCTTAAGTAATAAAGAAGAGAGTTCTTTAAATAAACCCTAGATACAAATTGAATTCTTTATAATATAGCGTTAAACCTTTCCCACAATACTACCAACAGCTACTTGAAGACCTTCACTGTCATCAAACTCTATAGCAACAACCTCCTAATAACCAATAAAACAGCACAAGATTATCAAAAAGGCTGATGCAGTTATCGTTCATCATGTCTAAGCTACAAAAGCCTGGTTATATGGAACATAAGTTAAAGATGCATAAAAAACATTACGGTTCACCGACGATCTCTCACCCTCCAATATTTGATCCAATTTCATATAGCTTGACCTCTGGTCCTCCAATTGGGTCGCCAAGACGGTGGGGCGCCATCAGATCTTGCGGCGGAGTTGTATACATCGCGAGTGGAGTGAGTTTGAAGTTCTCGTCCAGAGGATAAATTGGATTTAACGGATCAAATTTGTGAATATGAGAGGAAAGAAAACAAATAAAATTTGTGAATAGAAAAGAAAAGATTTGAGGGTGTATGTGGATCGATTCAGTTTTCATGAAATAGATAATTAAAAAATAAATAATTAAAAATAATTAAAACTGATTTGTCAATTTCTTGTGAGGTACAAATCCGTATAATAGATTTAAATCAAAAATCCAATGCAATTAATCGAGTTTACTTTGGTCAACTTTTCCAACATCATGTCGCTTTTGATGACTAGCGTGTGGTTTTCTGAGCGACTAAAAAATGGCGTGTAGTTTCTCTTCGTATCTTAGACACGGAAACCATTTCACAAGTTGCACCTGAAAGGTGATACGTGTCATCTTAACCAATCAGAAACGTTAAATAAGATCATCAATCCAGTGTTTAGCTCCCACGTGGAATATCGTCGTCTATTTTCGCGCCTTAGGCCATCCTTATCCATGGTCCTTAGATTGGTCCTTGGGCTTTTTAATTTCGAAAATAATTAAAAAAAGCCTTAATTGTTTGGGACGTCCCTTAATTAAGGACGTCCTTCGTTCTACACCAGGAACGAAGAAATTCGATTCTTCTACTCTTCACCCGTTCTACACCAGGAACGAAGAAATTTGTTTGAGCTCGGATCTGTGTAAGCTCTCAATCTTTCTTCTTTGATTGTTTCAATAGATTCCGTTCATCGTGACCAATTTTTTGAGATTTGATTTAGAAATTAGAATATTGCCACCGAATATACAAATTTGTGAATCCCAAAATGATTGGATTTGGTAGAAATCCGATTACTCTCGAACCATTCGGTAAGAATAAGATTACCATTTTCACTGTTAAATCAATGGGTTGGTTGTATTTAGGGTTGTTTCCTTTGTAGAATCATCTCATAAGGAGCAAGTGTGTGAATTGTGTGATAAGTATGTTACGCTGGCCGTGTGTTTCATGCAGTGTGTTTGATGTGTTTGATGCAGTGTGTTTGATGCAGTGTATATGTGTTTGATGCAGTGTGTTTGATGTGTTTGATGCAGTGTGTTTGATGCAGTGTATAAGTATGTTACGCTGGCCGTGTAGATTAAAACTTCAAACAATTGATTTGATTATGGGGTTTGTTTCCATTTGGGTTTTGCACATTTAGCAGAGAGACTAAAGAAACTTATGCCCAAGAACAAAGATGATATCCTCACTTTATCTTTTCGATTTACCAATCTCTGAAAAGCCATTGTGGGCTAAGGACTTTACTGATT
>OVBE01001498.1:0-36251 GCA_900406425.1 Iberis pinnata
AGAAACTTGTAAAAACACCAATTTTTGCAGAGAAAATCTCGGATAACGTTGAATAGAGAGCATAAATGCTTGCTATAAAGCGTTAAAACCGAGTAATATCAGCTTCTAGTTAGCGGCCCTGAGCTAATGTGGAGCTCAGCCGTGCCAGACCTGCGCCTGTTTTAATTATGGCATATCGATAATCTTTGGTGTGGCATCTCCCAAGGGTTTTCCTTGTGGAGATTAGGATTTCATGTAATTCGTTCAATTTTTGTTTGTCTACAGCTGATTTGAGTTGGTTTTGTAAACTAGATCGATTTGTTTCTAAATTTTTGGTTTGATAAGTTATACTAGATTAGGCCCAATTTGGGATGTATTGGACCTATTCCAGACTAAGATTATATTTTAAGCTCAAAACTGTTTACAAAAGAATAGACAATCGTTTAAAATTTGATTGATCATTTTGTCGTGTAATGTAGTGTTCACAATGTTCATCATAGAAAAACATCTCTCGACCTTAGTGGTGGCTACATGCAAAGTTAAAACTTGCTTCAAAAGCTCACATACTTGAGGATATGAAAGATATTTTTTGTCTCTACCATAACACGAGCAAATCTCCAAGATTTTTTTCAGTTATCAAATCTTTCATCATCTTATATATTGTCGTTGTAAACATCAAATACATATTCAACATATATTCGCTAATTAGGATTAAAATCTATTGGATAAAACTCAAACAATATGTTATTTTGATGACTTATCAAACTAGTGGAATGAATTAATAGGGCTCAGAGATGCAATACAACCAAATAATTTGATGTTTCATCAAAACAATCATTAAACTCTGGAATTTTTATATCTAAATACTCCAACTAATAAAGATGAAACTTTGTGATGTTTCGTATTGTTCGTTGCTTCTTTGGATCAATAAATTATTATTCCAAAATGATCAATCCAACGTTATGATTCTCATGAAAAGAAGAAATTTATTTAATTACAAAATCAAATCACTATCTATGAACTTACACAATTGTGTTTGGTGTATTTTACTAGAGATTAAAAATATTATGATATTTTCTTTGTAGAGAAATTGATAAATTAGTTATAAGATCAAAAATAAGCAACATCAAAAAAATTATATTATAATTTGTTGGTTTTAGGTTTAGTTTTATCATACACAATATGTTTTTACTAAATTTGTTATAAGTTACAATATGAACTTATTTAAATAAGTCACAAACTTATACTTTCTATTTTTTATAATAAGTGTCGTTTTAGAGTTAAATTTTGGTGTTATAAAAAGTGTCGTTTTTTATTTTCAATGCAGAAATTAAATGAGTTTGACTTTTTAACCAATATATTAATTACAATATTTTTTGATTGATTAATTTATAATATTTAATGTTTTTTTATGGAAAACGGAAATTTCTCAATCTGTATGCAAAATTCTAAAACGACACTTATTTTGAAACAACGGGAGTAGTAATTTTCTCGAATGATCACACAATTTTGTAATGCCTAATGGGCCCTTAGAGAAATGCCATTGATAAACAATCATCAACAACAATTAAACTGATAAGAGCAAATTATAGCAGTATAAGGTCTCTTGTTCTTTGCATCTATGATTGTTTAGCCAAATACCAAATTCACGAAGAAGATTAATTTCAACAAAAATTCACGAAGAAGACTAATTTCAACAGACACTGTATAATATCTTACAGAAGTAAGAGGCATTGATAAACAATCATCAGCATAAATTAAACTGATAAGAGCATATTATAGCAGTACAAGGTCTCTTGTTGTTTGATCTATGATTGTTTAGCCAAATACCAAATTCATGAAGAAAACTAATTTTAATTATATACATTGAAACACTTGCAATCTTTGAAGAAGTTAACACTCACAAATTCAAAAAAAAAAAAAAAGAGAAACAATAACAAAGAAGGAATCTCGTGAACTATTCATTGACTTGAATACAAAACAGTTTCATCATCAATCAGATGAGATTAACGAGAACAACCTAAAATGGAAATCAACACAGATAATCAATCAAAAAATAGCTAATAGTGATATAAAATAATAGTATTATATTAGAGAGTTCATGAAGTTGACCGAGTATCAAATTTATAGCATTTACCAAACATCAATTTAAAGAGTTTGTACTTTATCTTGAAATTAGATATAATCAACAGAAGTCATTACATATACGTGGAATCATATATGTTGAATGAAGTTACTATAATACTATCTTTTCTTTTTCTTCTAGGCATTTCAACAAACATGTTATGTGCATCTCATCAAGCATTCAAATTTTTCATCACTCAAAGTTACTATAATACTATCTTTTCTTTTGCTTCTATTAATGACTATGCTTTTATCGTGGTTACAAGTAAATTAGTAATGTTCAATTAATATAAAATTTATCAATGTTGTTCATAGTCATTATCAAAGAACACATTTTGAAACTTAATTACACTCGAACTGAAATTATTCAAGAGCAAAAGAAACTAAACAAGAAAATTAAAGTCTAAATAACTTACATGTGATATGATTCGATCTTGAGAACTATGTTGGTGGTGGTGAAGACGAAATTTAAGGTTGCGATCGATAGGAAGAAAAAAGTATGATTTTCCTAGATTCCAGCTTAACTTTGTAAAAATAGAAGAATTTATGTTTAAGATATTTTGATTTTTCACAAATTGGAAGGAAATGAAATTCAAATGATGGCAACCCTAAATGAATCAAAGGAAAGAAAAGTTACTCTTAAACTTTAAGTGGGTTTGGTTCCTTAGGTACCCGACCCGTTCTCATGTTTGGTTAGGTCTGGTTCGGGTACCCGTAACTCACCAAATTAAAACTCAATAGGATATTTTAGTTCTACAGTTCGGGTATCGTTCGGGTTTTTTCGGGTCGGGTCTGGGTCGGGTTTCAGGAATTATGCTCAGGCCTACTAATGGTAATGAACATGGCTAACAAGCTCCTAACTTTTTTTAGGGACAATAAAATTAGTATTGGTTTACTTAATTTATTTGGACTAAGAATTAGTAGAATATTGATAAATATTATGACATATATATATATATATATAAAGAGTTGGGTGTACAAGCCCTTTTCTTGTAATTTTCCGTTCAATTCTTGAGTGTCTTCACCCTCCCTTCAATGGTTCTTTAATGAAGATTTATTAAGTTGGTTGTATGGAAATTTTGGACATGATACTCTAGTGAACGAGACTGCTTGGTCGACCATGTTTGCGATGATGATATGGTGAAGTTGGAATGGCGATGTGGTCACATTATTTAAAGAGTTTACTATGTGTAGAGACTGTACAAAGTTTGACAAAGAGGAGGCCAAGGAAGTATGGTAGGCTCGGCTTAGCTCTCGTCTTTTCGGGGGTTCTCATGTGCGATCGGAATTGTTTGGAAAATTCCAGAGACAGGTTGGTTTAAACTTAATACAAATGGGGCGTCTCATGGAATGTCGGACTAGCAACGACAGAGTTGTGCGTGATATCGAGGCTATATGGTGCGAAGGGTTTGCGTTAAAGTTTGGTATTTTCTCGGCTCCTATTGCGGAATTATGGGGATTTTACTATGGATTGGTTATGGACTGGGAGCATGGAGTGACACGTTTGGAGTTGGAGATTGATTCGGAATTGGTGGTGGGTTTCTTGAAGAATGGTACTTGCGTCGCTCATTCTCTTTCTTTCGTAGTACGTTTGTGCTACAATTGTTATCATAGGATTGGTTAGTTTGCATTTCACATCTATATAGGGAGATTACCATCTTGCAGACGGCTTAGCAAAATATGTTTTTTCTTTACCGTTGGATTATCATGCTTTGGTTCTTAGTCCACCTTGTGTTGATGTTGTTATTCATGAGGATGCTGTTGGGATAGGTTGTCCACGACAAGTTATTGTATGACTGTTTTTTCTTTTTCTTAATAAATTTGGGAGAATTTTCTCCCTTTTTGGACCAAAAAGTAGTCAGGTTTACGACATTAAAAAAATCTATATGTGTACAAAGCAATTTTTCCTTAGTATCCTTCAACTTCAATGTAATTAGTGATCCCCACCAACCACAATAAATTAAAAAAATGTTTTCTTAATTTAAAATTTACGTATAATATCAACACCAAAATGAAGAAAAAGGATGAACTGGTAAATAAAGTGAAACTGATCCAGAAGATTAAATTTGATGTGAAACACAAAATCAAATAATATATGTAACACCTTGGTTTATAGAGGAATGATGTTGCATGGCGAGAGTTTAAGATAATTGATTTGTTTATCTATGTCACCAAAGTTAAATTATCTGTTTGATAATCGATCATGAGAGAACTCCACAATTAAGCGTGCTTATTCTGGAGAAATCTAAGAATGGATGACCTTCCGTAAATTCATTTATGGAATTTTTCGAGTGAGGACAAAGCATGGGAAAAGATCGTGTGGTGATCTGCAAGACCAACAAACAAGTCTTTAAGGCCTCCTAGAGTAGCACATCTGACCGCGGATAGTAGTAGGACCCACAGACCGAGAAATCCAGGGACCACAGACTGGAACGGTCAGGGATATTACAAGTGGTATTAGAGCCAGTTTTCACTCTAGTCTGACCTAGATGACCGGTTTTTGGTGCGCAACAAGGACATTACGCTCAGTGAGTGGGGTAAATGTAGTACCCCAACTTATAGAGGAATGGTGGTGCATGGTGAGAGTTTAAAAGAATTAATTTTCCTACCTATGTTAGCAGCACTTATCTTTTTGGTCACCGGTCCTGAGAGAACTCCATAATTAAGCATGCTTATGTTGGAGTAATCTAAGGACGAGTGACCTTCCGGGAAGTCATTTCCGAAATTGTGCGAGTAAGGAAAAGGCATGGAGAAAGATCGTGTGGTGATCTGCAAGGCCAACTAACAAGTCCTAAAGCCTCTCGGAATAGAAAATATGACCGTAAGATAATGTGAAGCCTACAGGCTGAGAGAGTCAGAGACCATTTACTGGGGCAGTCAGGGATGTTACAATACATATGGTGAAAATGGATCATGAAATAATTAGAGACAGAGAATCCATATACTTTCAAAAGTACTTTATAAGAAATCAAATATATAATATATGAATGTGCAATGTATATATTGAGATAAAATGGATTATTATCTCATTGAATTGATATTCTTTTTGGTATTTGGGGTTCTATTTGTAATTAAGTGTACGAGCGTCTCACAGAAAGATAAATACGAACTCAAAATTTTGTTAACTAGTTTATCTATGTTATTTTTCACAATTACACTTAATCAAACTTTACTTAAACATATATTTTTATTAGCTTGAACTCGAACAAAATCTAAGGATATAACATATATTCTTCCCTTAGACCATACACCCGCATCTTTTATAAGGATATAACATTCAACTTAAGAGCCTATTGTGTGTAAGCTTTTCTTAATCTCAAGGCTGAATGTTAAGCTACAAAACAACTCATAAACCCTATAAATACATTTATGAAACCTCCAACCCTAGAATCCCAAAAATCACTCTGCATGAAATATACTACGTTTGCAATCCGAAATATTTAACTTTTTGTTACTTCCACAATATTGCGTCAAATCTTCTTAGTAGATTATGGTCTCCGAATCTCTTTTAGTAGATTCTTGCCGCTAAATCTTCTTCAGTAAATCTTTGATGCACAATCATTACTCATGCCTCGTACTCATTGTTGTCTTCGTATCTTTCTTGAAGCTATTGCACCTACTCTTATCAACTAGTTGAATCCAATCAACAAGTTGTTTATTCACCAGAGTTCTAAATCTCTATCTTCAATATTTAGATTAAAAAAACTCTCTTTCAATGTTTAAAATAAAAACAAGTATATCAAAACTAAAATTTATGTTTAAAAATTTAATTCATTTTTTATCCTCAGTATAGAAACATTATCATATTACGTTTGGCTCCAATACAAACTTTAAAATTTATGTATGATATTATTTTATAGATGTGGCTCTATGTTTAAAATTTGAAAACCAACATGATTTATTATATATCTTGCAATTTTGAATGTCAAAATTACTTCATGATCATTATAACAGTTTTAACCAGGACTAAATTGACTATTTTTTTACGCTTTATGACTTTATTAATAATTAGAAGATACAATACAATTCTCATATAAGGCCTGGATTATGTTACAAGGTACATAAGAGTGAAAAATCTACAAAGAAGAATTATTAATTTAAGACTTTGCTAGTATATGAGCAGACTTGTTTGATGAACGAGAAATCCATTGGAATTTAACCTCCAAGAACTTCTGACTCAATAGATGAACATCTCGAACCAAATTTACCACTTTAAAAATAATTGTTAGTCCAATTACATATTGTAAAGCATATGGTTATCACCTTCGAAACACATGCGTCGGAAGTCTAATATCCAAGCGTGTTGCATTTTCAATAACAGGTTTTGCAATTCAGCTTCTAAAGAGGAACTTACTATTCTACAATATGCTTATCCATCCTTCTAATATAATCCATATGGATCTCTAAAAATCTAACCCGCATGAGCCACTGAATTGGTGTTAGAAAATGTTGCATCAAAGTTACACTTCATCCACGATGACTCTGGTCTCTGCCATCTCGAGTTTCGATCACAATTTGATTTGACGCTTGTGTTACCATAGATTTGTTGCCAGAGATCCAGAGATCTGCATCATCAATTGCCTACTGATATATAATGGAAGGTGGAATCGTTATCTATTGATATATGTCCTTGTTCCGTGTCTTCCAAACTTGCCAGAGCAAGTAAAAAGGTAAAAATTTTGAGGATATAGGTGCTTTACTAAGTTGATAAAAATCTAGTAACTGAGATAGCTTGTCTGTGATATCCTTTTGAGGAACCCACAAGTTGGTGTTTGTAATTGCAATTAATTGCCAAATAACATTTAGTTTCGAGCAAGAGAATATAATTTATCTATATATTCCTTATTTGAACAGTTATGACATTTTTTTATCATGGACGATATGTCTTCTTCTAAGTTGAGATCTAGTTGCTATAACTCCATGAATAATCTTCCAAAGAAAGAGTTTAATTATGGGCATGACATTAAGCTTTCACACTCTCTATTGTAATGAATTCTCACTTGTGTCAACCCTCATGGTTCTTAACGCTTCTACTTGGTGCGTAACCACATAGTAGCATGTCTTGACTGAATAGTGTCCATTTGTAGTGTAATACAATCTTAAACAATCATGTGATTGTCGAGATGGTATATCAATTTGATGATAAGAGCATCATCTCTGTAACATACTCTGTCAATTTCTAAAGGTCCCATGAATTAGTTACAGGTTCAATTAACTCCTTTATCTTAGATAGATCAAAACTAGCCTATGATCTTGGATTTGGTGGTCTTATTGGATTCATAGGCAGACAAGCATATGACCAAAGTAATACATCATTCCCATTACCAATCAAATAAGAGAGTCCCCTTATTAGTAAATTTCTTCCATGTGTAAGAGATCTCTAGCCAAAGGATTGTTGGACTTCTTCTGAAGTTCGTAGAATAGATTTACTGTGGAAGTATCAGCCTTTTAAGGTACAAGATATTAGACTTTGTGGAAATTGAAGAATCCTCCATATATGTTTTGCACGTAATGCATCATTAAAGTGTTCAATATCTCTTAATCTTAACCTGCATTCTTATTTTGGAAGATATAATCGTTTTCATTTCATCCAGTGCATTGATATTGATCTTTGAGAGTTGTTTAACCACCAAAATCTAGAAATTTCTCGTTCAATATTAGCATATACACCTTGAGACAGTTTAAAACAACTCATGTCACAGAGTGGCATTGACAATCCTATAGATTTGAGTAGAATTTCTTTTCCCGCTGGTGACAGAAATTTTTGACCAATTGGCAGTACGTTGCTTGATATGTTCTACAATGTATTAAAACAATTCCATTTACGTAGCTCCAACTATTTCAGGAAGCCCAAGATATTTAAAGCACCCTCCGTCTCTGTGTATATTCATGATTTTCTTTATCATTTGTCTGTTTTCTTCTTGAATTCGATGCCAAAAGTAAATTCTTGATTTATCTTTTTATGACTTGTGTAGACGCCAATTTGTATTGATGAAAGATTTTGAACAATTGTTAAGCAGACTGGTTGTTGGCACGACAAAAGAATAGTGCGTCATCCGGAAAAAAATGGCTTAGTAGAGCACATGTTGGTCGGACTCTCAAAACATGTAGAGCTTTATATGCTACTAGCACATTATCCATTATCTGTCTACTTGAAATGAAGGCGCCTTGTTCTTCCGAGATTAAGCTTGGCAGATGTTTCTTCAGTCTGTTCACTAAAACCTTGGAAAATACTTTATAGCTCAAATTACAGAGCGTTATAAGTCAGACTTTAGATGTGTGGGATGGATTTGAGACTTAGGAATGAGGCAGATATTTGTATGATTCAAATCTGGATCGATGTAACCATTATCAAAGAATGAGTAATTTCATTGACTATCTCATCTTTGATATTATTCTAAAAAGTTGATAGAAACTCGCTGTAAACCCGTCAGATCTTGGGGTTTGCTGATCCAATAGAAATCATTGCAATATTGATTTCATCTTCTGTAATTGGCTTTCTTTTATCTTTATTCATAGCTTTTGTAACTCTCCTCGGGAAATCCTGAAAAATATGATCATAGTTACACATATGCACTGAATATTGTAATAGATTACGAATATAATTAGAAGCTATGGTAGCTAGTTCTGCATTTTTTTATATTCTACACCTTGGTCATCATGAAGCATATGAATCCTATTTCGAGTTTGCCTTTGTTTTACCGAATGGAAGAAATACTTTGTAATTCTATCACCATAACGTAGCCATAAATCTCTACTCTTTATCTTCCATAAGATATCTTCTTGAGCATAGGTATTGTTCAGTAATCGTCGATAGTATTGGGTTGTGGATGTAGTTGCATTCTGCCTGTGAGTTGCATTATGTTTTGCTCTGTATAAGGTGATATCTTCTTTTGAATTACTTTGATGTAGTCTTTTCCACTTTGAAATGGTTGAACGAGAGGAAATTAATCTCAAATTCAGGCTTGTATAAGGTAGTTTTGATTTCCAATCTTCAATGACATCTCCACTTAACTCTTCATGATTGAAAAATCGACTATCAAATTTAAAAAATTTCCTAGAATAGTCAGATAAAGTAATAAATCTTGTCAATACTAGCATGTGATCTGAAACTCCAATCTGCATAAATTCTACAAAAGACTCATCAAAGGTTTCTAACCATAGCGGATTTACTAAAGTTTTTTCTAGACAACACTGCACATCAAATCCTCGACTATTGCCCATCCATGATAATTTATCCCCCTTAGCTTGTAAATCAATAAAGTTACAGACTTGAAATAAATTTCTAAAATCTACAAAACTTCTTTCTGGTCTGATTCTACTACCAGTTTTCTCAGAACGGTTAAGAATTTCATTAAAATTTTTTGTAGTTATCCATGCCTCTGATCTAGTTGAAGCCAAGTTTTTTAATCTACCCAAGTTATATATTGATATTCTTGTTCATGATGGCCATAAACATAGGAAAAATAGAAACTAAATCTATTGAAATCAACTTTACAATCAATGAGATTTGAAGACAGACTTAATACAGATAAAGAGACAGCTTGTCTCCACATAACTATTAAACCAACACTTAAACCTAATGGAGAAACCGTCCTAAAATTCTAAAAAAATCAAATTTGAAACTAATTTTGAAACATACTCTGTCTGTTGCATTTTTTCCATGAGGAAAATGAAATATGAGAGTAACTTGCGAGCGAACTCCTTAAGATATCGAACTACTAGGTCATTTCTTAGTCCACAACAGTTCTAACTGAGTGTCCTCATGATTTTTGTGGTGGTACCAGGGCCACCACGCCTCTGTGTTGTGTGTCAATATCATCATTCTCATTTGGGGTATTTAATGTAGTCTCCAATGGATGTATCATGCTTAGTCTAGCCTGATCATCATGCTTGCACTTATGGTTATAGATATGGCTATCTCCATATGGTCACACGATTCATTCTGTTATTCAATGTGTGCATCATCTTAATTTTGTGGGACTTCAATCGCGAAAGGGGACATAAACTGTTGGGGAATATACTCTTCATTAGTCATTGTATATATAATATTTTGTGATTGGCATGTTCCATTGGGAATCTATTCTGTTCAGATTCCTCTTCATCATCATCGTCCGAATGCTTGTCTTGTTCTCTATTCTGTACAAGATAGTGTCATGTATTATGTGTCATAAGACAACAAACCTCACAAAAACCATGGATCCTTTTATACATGAACGTCAACAAAGTGTTGACTCCGGGAAAGAATTGGAAGTACCTTCAAAACTTCAAAGGGTGATCCATATGCTAATTTATGCGAACTCGGACATAATCCATTCAAGTGTCAAGGGCTTGATTGAATTCCACATCCAACACTGGACCAAGTGCATACGCAATATGTTTGACCACTCCATAGTTGAGGTATTGGAGTGCTCAACCCCAGATTTGAATCCAAAAGGAGATAAAATTCATAGTATTCATGTCAAAGCCAGGAAACCACCATTCTATGACAAGTATTATGTCAGAGAACGCCCATGAACCCCATTGCAATACCATGTCCATTGCTTCTTTAAAGGAAAACATGAATTGCAGTCTCCTTCGTCCAGGATGCAGCCATGAACTACACCAACTTGTCCCCAATTCCTTGGAAGATTAACAATGATGGACCATAGGCTTTGTTGGCGAGGCATGAGAGGCATGCCAATGATTGCAAATATGTTTTCTATAACCGCTTGACGTACAACATCCATCGCTAATACCATATGAACATTAACTCCTAAATCGATTATCTGCAATGTGTTTATGATATTCTCTACCATGGCGAATAAAGGCTTAGTGATTGGATCATAGAGGAGAGTAAACATATATATAGAGTAGTTACAGATAATACGGTAGTTTTGTCTCTTAAATATAAGAGAGTGGAATTGTGGTGGAAAGTGAATAAAATCAGATAATGGTGTGATTTTTTGAAAGAATTGAAAATTCCATAAGAATCAGAATGGACAAACCTCTCCATTAGGGGGCATCGAAATCCAAACATGGGGGATGGGTGGATTTCGGAAAATTGATCGTTTGAAAGTTACTGGATAAATCACTTGATAGATCGCCATCTTTTTATATAAGTTGGCTATTAATGTTAACTATGAGAATTTAAGGAATAACTATTATGAACTTAAAAATATATTTAATCAATTTACTAAAATTTTAGTAAATGATGATGGTGAAGAAGGTTGCAAAAGGTATTTTCTAAATTTGTGTAATGTAAGTATAATCTTTAAACATCAATATACAAAAGGAATATATTCTAAAAATTGTCAAAATGATATGGAAGGAGTATAAGTGAAAAATCGTTATAAACACTATATAGATATAGTAGAAAGAATGTTTGAACAAAAAACATGAGAGAATTATAGGAAGTGAAACTTTTCAAAACTTGACTATTTTCTATAAGTATTTTTTATTGTATTTTATCTAACAATATTTACTTAAGTGTTCGTTCTGGTTTCTATTTTTATTCTATAGTTCAATTGTATTCAAAGAGCTGTTTATATAAATGAAGATATCCCAACTAAAAAACCGATAGTTTTGATAAGAATATATATTGCATTAGGTCAAACAAAGTTGAACCTAACTAGAATTTGGTTTGGCCTCCCTATGCGAAACTGACAGAAAATTGTGACTCTGTATGATCTAGGAATTGAAATTGATATTAGCATAAACAAGAACATTAAATTTTTTGAATAAAAACAGCAAAAAGTATCCATTGATTTATATATGTTAGTTATTTTTCCCAGGTTAAATTTCTAAAGATAAACATGTAATCATGTGGTTTCCAATATTTATGTGAATGGAAATATTTTAGGTGATAAAAAATTAATAGCTAAGGACCTAAAAGATTTCAGTTAATTTATTTATGGAGATACATGTGTATGTGTGCGTCTGTAAGGGACAGCTATAATTAAAATACAGATTGGCACCACTATACCTAATATTATTCTTGCTATGTATATAATTCTTTTGATATATATAATATATATTAGTATTTCAATTTGGGTATGATACATATGTATTCTTCTTGAATTTAGGTGGCCACTGGCTATGCTTGTGCTTCTGCTTATGTACCCACCACTTTCTCGCACTTTATTAATTTTTATAATCAAAAGATATTGATATATTTTGCCCATGTTTGTTTAACACAAAATCTTGTCTCTTGTCCATATCCAAATAATAAAAAATATACAAGGATTGTGAGAGCCATATACTGATTTATTTTAGTTCCAAGATCATCTACTCGTTCTCCGAGAGTTTCACATTTTGAACAGTCTTTTCTAGGTTGATTCTTATTAATTAGGTAACTAATCATATAATTTTTACTAATTAACCAATATGTGATTAACAAAAAATGATGTTTTAGTTTTGTCATATATATTAGACTGACAAAATCTGATATTTAATTCATTTTTATAATATTGAGAAATTCACAACTATATTTATTAAATTTCAATAGAAATAAACAATATAACTATATATATATATATATATATACATATATAATTCTCTCTTCATTAATTAGTATTTTATTGATTTTTATCCAACACATCTTTATTTGTTGCTATTTCATTCGGTGTCCCTAAATAGTGTTTAAAGAGTATTTAAAATTTGATATCTTCAAATAAAATTATTTATTATTTTATGCCCTCAAATATGGAAAGAATTAAATAAGATATGTAAAGTTAAAATTAATGCATTCAACTACGATAACAAATCGTTTTTAATAAATTTAACGTCCCAATATTTATATAAATTCTGGTACTTAAAATCCTTACTTTATAAAATTTAATTCTGGATCACCCCTTATTCTGTGTTGTTTCTTCAACACATATATTAAAAACCTTATGCTGCGAATAAATATTTTTTTTCCAGGATACTTGAAAAATTGTAGAATGTCAATAGAAAAGAATTTTAGTTTAAAGCTAATGAAAATGACAAAGATACACAATAAAATAGAATTAAAATGTTCTTTGTTTCTGTCAACTTCATCAACACTTTAGACGTGTCTCTTGGAGAATGTATATTTGTGAAAGTATTAATAAATAATTAAAATTTGGTGTGTTCTCTTTTTTAGTTTTGCTGAGTAATGAAACGGTTGTTACCAACTTTCTTTAGGACGGTGAAGAAGACTACTTCCATTTTTTGGTTTCTAACTAATTTTCTCTGAAATTCCCCTTTCATAATATCCTCATATATCATATTATTTAATGCTATCTGGCTTACTTAAGTTGTGTTAATTATAATATAAAATAATTATTCAACACAATCCTAATTAATTCTTAAACTTTGAAATTGGTTAGGGACATTGTTTATGGACATATAAACACTATGCAGTTTTGTCAAAACTAACATGAATTACCTATTATATTTTAGCCAAAGATAATAAAAGTTGCAATACATTAAATCTGTTTTTGTCATTATTGAATCAGTAAAGTTCGATCCATATAAAATTACTATAATGTGAAAATTCTTAATTACTCCTTCTGTATTAATATAATTGATGTTTTAGAGAAAAAAATTTGTTTCAAATTATTTAATGTTTTCGTGTTTCTATGCAAATCTTTAAAGCTATTTGTCATTAATATTTTGCAGAATTATTTTTGATTGGTTAGATTGGCTATAATTAAGGTGATTTTTATAGAAATTAGATAAATTAAATGATGTTTTGTGTTTTATTAAACAGCGTGCAAAAACCTTAAACATCAATTATTTTGATACATGGAGGGTATATAGAATCGAATTTCAGCTAAAAAAATTATAAAAATAGATACTTTACCATTTAGCTAAAACCACTTCTCAAAAAGTTTTTAATTTAAATGACTTATTTGTAATATAGTGGTTACCATATTGGTGGTAACTGTAAATAAATTTTTATTGGACTTATTATTATTGGCTAGTTTTGATTCCATAGTATTGACAATTTACAATTTATTAGTCTTGGGGTTGCGTAATTTATTTTACTTTTTTGTTAATTTTTTATTTCTCGGTTATGAGTTATTCCATTACTCCAAATTTATAGAATAAATGGTAAAATATTGAACATTAATCTAAAAAAGAAACATCATATACTATATGTCTTGCTTCTTTTCATATCCTAGAACTGTCTAATTTACTCAAAGTAAGCTAATATTTAATTGACCTAAATAATAATTTTCGTTTCTTACAGGTAAATAATATAGGATGTAACATAGAGACCACCTAAACCAGCTTTTAGAAGACATGATGATTATATTAGCTTTTAGCAAAGAATTATCAAAATCGGTGACTTTGATGCATAAAACAAAATTTTGAGATAGGTACAATTGAAGTGACTCGGATAAGAAAGTTATTTTCTTAGACCTTAGCCTCATTCTATGTTGGAGCTTCAACGAAATTTTGTGTCAATGGACCCAAAAAGAAGAAGAAGAAAAAATAAAATGGTAAGCAAAAGCAAATGGAATAATTTGTTTATCTTATAAGAAATTATTGGGTCTTGGAAATATGCTATATGGAGCATCTTGAGAACTTTGATTTTGTGTTTGGATTCTTTGATTGTAACCAAAGATGTACACTTTTGTGCCCACTTCTCACTTTCGAAACTTTTGGTGAATTATTGGTGATTTTTATATATAACATATTCATTTCTTTTTGAGCATGATGAAAGTTCTTTCACAAGTCGCATATATTCTTTCAAAGGTAAATGTGAGAGGAATAATCATCATAAAATTATTTTGTCCATTTGCTCCAACTTTTAATGGACTAGCTTTCTTCTTATCCTTTGTTTCCGCATTTCAAGTGCTCTTTTTTTGCCATCCCATAATTCGAAAATTAAAAAGCTTCCATCTTTATCAAACTACTCATGTGCATATATAACTAGGTTCACTATACTTGTTGTTCTTGCACCTTCTATTTATTACCATTAATATGCAACCACATGGTAATTAGTTAAACTGACTACATTGATTTTGTACAGTCTTATCATATTCAAATTTTATCAACTTAATTACGTTTGGAAAAGGGTTGACGAATTTTTTCCCCCTCAACTATTGTCATTCCTCGTTTTCCCACCTGAATTTTTGACCTCTCTATTTTACATAAAAAAAATCTCTTTAATATGCCCCACAGACTATAAAAATTCATCAATTTTCCACAATGACCAATAAACCGTGCTTATTCTAATTAACCAAAATTTTTGTTTTCTTAAATTAGTTTTATGATTAACCCAGATTTTCGTCAAAACCGATTTATGACAAGATTTTGTATCACTTATCCGAATTTGTGTAAAAAATCCAAATTTCATCACACTAGAATCCTAATTTTACGTTTTCCAAAAAAAAAATCCGGTTTAGGAATTAGAGAAAAACATGAAATTAGAGTTATAAGTGTGATGAAATTTGGATTTTTTACACAAATTCAGATAAGAAATACAAAATGGGTCAGAAATCGGGTTTGACAAAAAATTGGGTTAGTCACAAATGCAATTAAAGAAAAAACAAATTTCTGGTTAATTAGGGTAAACACGGTTTATTGCTTATTGTGAAAAATTGATGAATTTTTATAGTCTGTGGGCATATTAAAGAGAAAACTTTTTTTTTTATGTAAAATAGAGAGGTCAAAAGTTCGGGTGGAAAAACGAGGAATGAAAATAGTTAAGGGGAAAAAATTCGTCGACCCCTTTGGAAAATGGTGATTTAGGCCAACAAACCAACCACATATAAAATCTGTATATTGATATTACAATAATTTGGTGTAGTTTTGACACTAAATTTAATCTCTTTAATTTCCAATTACAACACTTAACTTTTCATTAATATTGGTATTGTTATATTATTTATTTAAAGATTTTTTATTATTTTGTAATTTTGAGAAATATATAATGACATATATATATATATTTATTTAATCATTTTACCTATTTATTTTGTTATTTTATATTCATTTAATTTATAATCAAAATAATAAAATGAGTGAATAAAAATGATATCATATCAAATTTGGTGTGATCCGTAATTCCACACTAAATTGGTAAGATTGATGAAAACTAGTTATTGCAAAATGTAAGCGTTGGATTAGAGATGATTTAATACGTGTTTGTATCCAGATTTACAAAGCAGAGGTTTATTTTGACAAATAAACAATTACAATTGACTACTTTAGGGTTTTGATATTAACGTGTCTACTTTATTGATAAATTTATGAATAATATACACACAAAATCTAAGATATCGATCAGATCAAATCTCCTAGAATGGAAAAAACTGAGATATGGAAATATTCTAAAATATATTACAAGATCTCTTGTCAATACTCCTCCCACGTTGGAGCATGGTGATTCGAAATGTCCAACTTGAAGAGTATAAATCGAATTGATGTTGAGGAAGAGCCTTTGTCAAAAGATCAGCAAGCTGGAGTTGAGTACTAACGTGTTGAGTGATGATGAGACCATCCTTGACTGCATCTCGAACATAATGACAATCCGCTTCAATGTGCTTAGTACGCTCATGAAAGACAGATTCGCATCTATGTGGATTGCAGCTTTACTGTCACATAGAAGTCGAGCCAGAGTTGAAACCGAGATGCCCATTTCAACGAGGAATTTACGCAGCCACTTTAGTTTGCACAGTGCTGTCACCCTAGAACGATACTTTTCTTCGGCCGAGGAGTGAGAAAAAATGACTTGTTTTTCTGGTTTTCCAGGAGATGGAGGAACCACCAAGAAACAAGACATATGCAGTTAAAGAACGCCTAGTAAAGGACAAGCGGCCCAATTCGAGTCACAATAGATCATGAGCGTGAGATCGGGTGAAAATGAGAGCATGATACCTTGACCTAAGGTTCCCTAAAGATAGCGAACCACTCGAAGACCGGCATTCCAATGATCTTCACGAGGCTCTTGCATGAACTAAGATAAAACATGAATGGAATAATAGAGCTCTGATTTCGTATTCGTGAGATAAATCAATCGCCCGATCAAACGCCTATACTTGGTCGGATCTGAGAGCAAAGGACTTGCAGAAAGAGCTAACTTATGGTTCGGGTCCAAAGGCGTTTTTTCAGGCCGAGAGCCTAACAGTCCACACTCAGTGACAATATCAGAAGTCTATTTGCGCTGAGAGAGAAAGATACCTTCAAATCCACGAATTACTTCAGTCCCGAGAAAGTATTTGAACTTACCCAAATCTTTCATGAAGAAACACTTGCCGAGATACTCTTTAAACTTGAGAAGAAGATGATCGTTGTTACCACAAATCAGAAGATCATCAACATAAACGAGGACTCGTAACTCAGTGTCATGACGTAAGTAAGAAAAAAGGAATAATCTTCATAGGAATGAACAAAACCAAAACAAAATAAGGCGTTAGACAACTTAGAAAACCAGCACCGAGGAGCCTGTTGAGCCGTACAAACACTTATGTAAGCGACATACCTTGCTCGGATGGGTATGCAAAAAACCCTGCGGAAGTGTCATATAGACTTCCTCTGATAAAGCACCTTGAAGAAAAGAATTATGGACATCCATCTGATGAACTGTCCATTGCTTTGCCGCAACAATATGTAGCAGCGTACGAACCGTTGACATCTTAACAACTAGTGAAAATGTTTCCTTGTAATCATTGCCAGAAACTTGACGATTGCCTTGAATGACCAAGCGCGCCTTATACCATTCAATAAATCCATCATAATGATGTTTGATATGATACACCCATTGGCTACCAATGGCATGTTTGTTCAGAGGAAGATCAACAATACTCCAAGTGTTATTACGTTCTAATGCTTGGATATTAGAAACCATCGCTTCTTTCCATCTAGAGTCAACAACAGCTTCTTTGAAGTGTTTTGGTTCAGTCGCAGTTGCCAAAGCAACATGAAAACTCCAATGTGGTAGAGCAAAGTGAGACATCGAGTCATAATGAGATACAAGATAGAGTAAGGTACCTTGTTCCAACGATGACTCAAGAACTGGAGGAGTAGAGAGAGAGAGAGAGACAATGGGAGTTACTTTGGCTAATTCTAAGTACATAACATAGTCATTGAAACGTGCATGCTTTGATTTATAACGCAAACCTCGACCAAGAAGTGGATCAATTGGAGCTGGCTCATTGGGTGGAGACAATGGAGTAGATCCAGCAGATGATGAGGCTTCGATATAGGGTGAAGACAAGACGGGAGCTGGAGAAGTCATAACAGAAACTTCAGACGGAGAACTCCCCCTATCATCCGACCATATCCAATCCAAATCAGTCACATGTTGAGGTTTCACCGAGGGAATGGTAGAGGGTATCGTAGCAAAGTAGAAAGTGTTTTCATCAAAGACAA
The DNA here is from genome assembly GCA_900406425.1 of Iberis pinnata. Classification (NCBI taxonomy): domain Eukaryota; kingdom Viridiplantae; phylum Streptophyta; class Magnoliopsida; order Brassicales; family Brassicaceae; genus Iberis; species Iberis pinnata. The sequence continues at coordinate 18,430 of OVBE01001498.1, forward strand.
CAACACGAGATATGGAAAAAAAATTGAAGTTTAATATCAAACACTTTCAAGCCTTTTGTTCCAAAGGGATAACCGACAAACACACATCTACGACTTCTTTCGGCGAAATTGTCTTTATCCCGAGATGAATGATGAGTGTAACAAGTGGAACCAAAAACTCGAAGTTGTGCATAAATCGGCTTTTTTCCATAAAGAGCTTCATATGGTGTCTTTCCCTGCAGAACCGAAGACGGAGTTCGATTAATCAATAAGAAGTTGTAAGAACTGCCTCGCAACAAAAACGAATAGGCATAGAAGCATGAAACATAAAATCTCGAGAGATGTTGAGAATATGTCAATGTTTCCTTTCGACTCGGCCATTATGTTGAGGTGTAGCTACACAAGAAGTTTGATGTATTATTCCTTGTTCACGAAAAAAGACAGATAGACACAAGAACTTTGTACCGTTGTCACTGCAAATTGTATGAACCGATTTTCCAAACTGGTTTTCCACAAACCGAAAAAAATAGGGAGAATTTTTCTCACTTCTAATTTTTTAATTAACAGATTTGTCCAAAATGCTCTTGAAAAATCATCAACAATTGTTAGAAAATATCTTTCACCACAAGAGGAGGGAAGAGCAGTATCTTCCAAAAATGCTCTTCTCTCAAAAATCATGAGTGAAGAGAAGTTTGGAATTATTTGTGTCATGATTTTTGAGTATATCTCACCGGTTGAGGGAAGAGGATCTTGTCTGATAATAGTTGCACACACATTACCGAAATGTAATTCATCAAGACCCATGATGAATTGATGAATCCGTTCTTATTCATTTCTTTAGCCAACAAACTAGCTGCTCCATAGGAACAAACATGAACCGGATGATACGCTTGCAGCTCCTCTCACATAGACGAAAGTTGTCCAAAATACTCCAATATGGATTGACCTCTTTGCTGACACACAACCAGTTCAAACTTCAACTGATAAACACGAACCTTATTTTCTATTGAAAATCGAGATTTTAGATCGAGCCATAGTTGATGTGTGTTCGTAATGTACGTCACAATGGAACGCACTTTAGGCTCTATGGAAGCTCGCAACTATCCAACAATCATTGAACTGACAATTAGCCAATCGCCAAACTCACCACTCCTGGGATTCGGTTTCTTAAGAGTTCCTCTAATGAATCTCATTTTTCTCTTAGCTTGAAGAGCATTAGACATCTCAGATGCCCACTCGTTATAATTTTCACCTGTAAGTTGCACCGAAGAGATCACTGCTCCTAGATTTTTAGACGCTGACAACGTATTCGACGACACAATCACTTTCTCTTACGCTTCTCATGCGCCAGTCCTTCCCGTAACTAAGGAATCTTCTCCTTCCATCGTAAAGACGATCAAAATCTTCTAGCAACATGCAGAACTCTGTTTTATGAAGCACAAAACAGAGGAATTTAGAACTTTGCGGAAACGTTAAAAGAGAATGTCTATGATACCATGTAGAGTTTTGATATTAACGTGTCTGCTTTATTGATAAACTTATGAACAATATATATACACAAAACCTAAGATATCGATCATATCAAGTTTCCTAGAATGGGAAATACTGAGATATGAAAATATTCTAAAATATATTACAAAATCTCTTGTCAATAACTACTAATGTTTTAATTTTTTAGTAAAATCACTAAAATTACATGAATGATTTATATCGAAATATGCATACCGATGGAACTCAGCCTATTTCACCTTTAATACAAAGTGGTTAGCCAACAAGTTAAAATAGGACATCTACAAAAAAAATTATTGGACTTCGACTATATGTATTTGTATTACTCCAAATTATATAAAATTGTCTAATATAAGATATTATTAACTAAAAAATGGTAAAAAAATCAGTGAATGTTAAAAAAGTCACCCGCAGATTTAGCCGATTTTCGGTAGATGATTCAAAAAAATTATAATAGAAAATTTCAAATCACATATTCAAAAAAAATTAAATTTCTAATGTAAAACTCTCTCATGTAACCCCAGACGTTCCTTTTCTGAACCTTGTTGCTTTTAAAGATCCATTTACACTTATTCTTTTACCTCTTTGGGTAAGATTTTAAATTTATCATTGTATCTAGTGTCGCCGAAACTCTCTTTTGGTCGGCCAAAGGCCTCCGGCCTTTCCAAAAGGTGACCTGAACCTTCCTCTGCTCATATCTTCGGGCCATTTTGCTTTATTACCAGTTTTATCTGCTTTGTGATAGTAAATGTTATATGGTAAGGTCTCTCACAACCCACATCTTTTACTCTCCTTCAGTATGAGGATGTCTTATGGTTCAAATTTAAGCTTCATTAGCTTCCCCATCTACACTAAACATGCTTCCTTGTTTTGTCCTTAAGCTCTTGTAGCTCCTACTACTCACTACAAGAAATATGTCTTCATTAGCGGTCGTTAAACATGATTGACAGATACCATGATGTTTTCTTAAACGTTTTGACATGCCCGTCATTATAGGTCTAGCGTTTTATATAGCGGACCTAAGGTATGCAATAATTAACTAAATTAAGATAGCGTTTTAGTGGTTGCAATTGTTTATTTTTATAATAGCGCCATATAATTGTTATTAAAGGTTTTTAATTATAACTTTAGTTGTTTACATTCTATAGCGTTGTATTTCTTTTATAATTGGGTTGCACCTATAGCAGTTTGTTTAACAAAGATAGAAAAATATTTGTGTTATTATTTTTTGTAATTACCCGAAAATTAATAGTATAATAATTATACAATTGAATTTTCTTTGTAATTATAATTTATTTTTGGATTTTTTAATAATAATAATTAAAATTTTCACTATATTTAAATCATAAAACATTTTCATGTTTACAATAAGTAACATTTCCATAATGTAAGTATAAACCTAACATCAACCAATCAAAACCAAAAAACCTATCAAACATTAGCTAGACTCTTTCAATCTATCACCAATAATCCTTCACAATCATGCCTAACATGTATACTACCATCATCAGCATCTTTATTGTCCCCATCATTTATTTCTTGGATAGGCGATGGTGCACGAACTAAATCCTTCTCTGTTTCTAACTCATGATAGTCTCTAGGTGGTGCTCTCATAACAACATACCAATTTGAAAAATCATGTCCCTAGAGTAGAAAACCTATTTTTCTTGAGTAGGTAAAATGAATGGATCTTTCAAATATGTTGCTTGGTTTATATGGAGGTTTACAAGAGTTAAACCATCTTTTTCCTTTACATCATTCCCTTTGTTGGTCCAATTGCATCTAAACAATGATACTTTGAGCATGTGATAGTCTAGAAGTAAAATCTTCTTTATCACTCCATCTTATGTAAGCATATCAGCCACTTTTCCTGTAACTCGTGTACTCGATCAACACATGTTAAATGCTTCATAAGTTACTCCACTATTTTGTGTCTTTCACTTAACCGCATTTGTATGAAATCTATGTCCATTACTGATGAATCATTTATGTGGTAAAGCAACATTTATTGATCCAAATGCCAACCACCTTCTCTCTTTCGAGTAACTTTGTGTTGAGTCTGAATGAATCTGATGCAGAGAAACATCATAATCAGATAAACCAAGACAAGGAAACCAAGAACACTAAAGTAAAATAAGACATTCACACAAGAACATAATGATTTGGCTAAGGCTAAGCAAGACCAAAGAGCATTCTGAATTTTAAAAGATGTCAACTGAATCAAATAAGTACATAAACTACAAGAGTAGAGTCAGTTTGAATATACAAGAACAAACAGTCAATGTATTTACCTAAATCAGAATATAACATACAAGTTATTCATGAGACTCACTAGTTTTATACTCATGAGTCGAATCTAATACAACTCATATGTTATGCTTCTTTCTCGAACAAATATGTAATGTCTTGGTTAAAATAGTCGGTGTTCCTAAGAAGCAACCAGTGACATATATTTCAATAATTGGCAATGAAGACAATAACTCATAACAACCAATCTCTTTCTTTTTCAACACATGGAATGTTCAACCTCTTACTTAACGTAGGGATCCATAGAAGCATGTTCATTAGCACATAGCGATGTAAAATGTCTCTATCTTTATCAGAAAGGGTGACCTTTATACCCTTCTGCAGTGGTCCATCATCCTCAATATTTTCATTCTGGTTAACTACTTCTTGAACTGGTACTAAATTTTGAAGGAACTCTAAACAAAATGCAATGCATTCTCTGGATAAATACCCCTCACCCAAACATCCTTCCAGTCCTGCATGATTCTTCACATAAGATTTTAGTGGCCTTTAGTGTTTTCAAGTACCTATAACTCAGTCAAAATATATGAATATTAGTCAAACATAATTGCATAAGATACATTGAAGAAAATGAATACATCAAAACTTTCGAAGGGATACATCCATCGAAAGTGTACTGGTCATCCCAAACGTGCATGGAGGGAAGAACCACTCTAGTTAGCACATTGTTTTCACAAACTCAGTTTTCATTGATATAAGGTTCTCCGGGTCAATGATACGCTAACACAATTTGTTGAAGTAATTGCATAATTTGTTTATGAAAAAAAAAATTGTATTAGCGCATGATGATCATGCGACTTCAAACTACTTATATTTGGAGGGTTAATCGAAACACTATTTTCAATATTACCACCATAACCATCAGGACCTCTGAAATTAGATAACCTTTTGCAGAAGATGGTCTTCTATGTCTTGGAAAACTATTAGGTTGTTGGAGGTAAGTTAGTTTTCTTTTCCTAACTTGTGTGTGCAAGTGATTTCTGATTCCAATATCTTCTAAGTCTTTTCTTGCTTTTAACCCATCTTTTGACTTAGGACTTTGCATCAAACTAGAAAAAATAGCATATGACACATTCTTTTCTACGTGCATCACATCAAATATTGTGACAAACATGCATATCCTAACACATGAATCAAAATAAGGTTAGGCATATTATAATACAACAAGCGGAGAATATGGTTTAGTTAATCTGTTTTACCTTCCAAAGGGAGTTCAAAGAATATTGACATCTTCTTCCACCGCCATAGATCATTTGATTCTTCATTCTCCTTCTTGAACCATCTCATCATCTACCAATTATGTTCTTTTTCGTTTACTTTCCTTATGTAAAGGTCTTCCAAAATCATTCCTAAACATTTTTAATGTCTCGTATATTTCATCACCAGTTGTATCCTACTGGAATTCTCATTCTCAATAGTGTTGTCAAACCAAGCTTTCTTATATCTGTAAGGATGGCCAGTCGGTAGTCTCTTTCTATTTACCATGTACACATACTTACGACTAAACTTCAGCAACCTAGCAGGTGTATCCTTTCCACATACAGTGCAAGCTTGTTTCCTCTTCACTTTACATCCAGACTATGTCCCTAAGGGTGGATAATCATTGATAGTCCAAAGCAGCAAGACTCTAAGTGTGAAATTTTGTTAAGAAAATGAGTCATGTTTTTTAATAAACTCCGCCCACAAATCTTGTAAATCGTCTATTAATGGTGATAACTAAACGTCTATGTTATTACTAAGAGTTGTTGGACCAGGGATCAACAAAATCAACATTATATTCTCAACCTTCAGACACATTGTTGGAGGAGTGTTTTAGCTCATTAAAAACACTGGCCATGTGATGTAATTGGTGTTTTTAAGGGAGAAAAGGTTCATCCCATCTGTAGAAAGTACAATTCTAAGATTCCTTGGTTCAGCTGTAAAGTCTGGCCATAACACATTCACTTGTGCCCAAGATATAGAATCAACAGGGTGTCGTATTGTACCATCATTAGTGACATTGGTAAAATGTCAATGCAAATCTTCAACCATCTTTTTAGATCTAAACATCCTTCTAAAGTTTTCCTTGATTGGGAAATATCTAAGTACTTTGCTAGAATCCCTAGTTTAATCTCATTATTGTATTTATCTATTTTCCATCTTGAAACTTCGCATCTTTGGCATCTTTTTAGCTTTTCAAACTCCTTCCTAAAGAGTATACAATCAATCTTGCAAGCATGAATATTATCGTAACTGAAACCAAATATCTTTATATACTTTTTAATTTCATCTCTACTACTTGGAAGAACATTTTCTTCATGTAGCATGTCATGAATTAAGACCAATAGCTAATCAAAGTAGTTTCTGAAATACCAGTCTTAACTTTAATTATGTAAAATCACATGATTACCGAAACTTTTAAAATATTTGATGCAATTTAGGTACAATGGAGTTTCAGATTCTCTTAATTTTTTCCTAAACTCATATTCTTTTATTGGTTCATCATCATCATTTCTTTCTTCATTTTGATTCCTCTGATTTGGATAACCATCATCCACAAAAAATGCATTCTTCAACAAATCAAATTCCTTAGTTTCAGATTCAAGAGTAACATCTTTTGTATCATATCTTAGTTCACCATGAATACTCCAACAAGAAATCTTATACTTCGTATCCATACCCCTAATCACTAGATGCTCAACTATTTTTCTAATATTTGATGGCATAAATTTCGGCAATCTCTACAGGGGCAAAGCATTTTAGATAGATTACTCAATCTTCTTGCTGATGAAATAACAAAATTAGTTGCTCCTTTTGAGTACTCAAGACTGGTCCTACATTTTAAATCTCCAAAAAGAACAATTTATAATAACTATTCCAATCCGCGAATAAAATTTAGCTAGAGATATCTAAGTTCAAACATTTACAGCCAAATCCACGACTTCTCTATTTGAAAACTATTTAACGATTGTTGTAGTCGTGGTGCTGAAATTAAAAAGATGGAGATGGCATATTAGGTTTAGAATTGGATTACGAGGTATTGAGAGGTGGTAGAAGGAAGAAATCATCTCATGCTAAACACCAACTGTAATTTTTGGGAAAGTTTCCTTTTCCCGGCTAAAGTAAATCGAAAGGAAAGATCGGCTCAGATAAAAGAAATTAAGCTAGCAAGAAATATCCAATGGTGTAGGATGCATCTCGTTTACAATCTCCGCTTCATCTGTTCATTGACAAATTTTTATATTAGTTTTTCAACTGTAAACTGAAAAACGAAAAAACAGTAAAAAAATACAATTATTTTAGTTTTGAGTAAAAGATATAGGTAAAAAAATTCAAAAGAGTTTTTAGAAATAGGTTATGCTTATACGAATCAATATTCAAATTTAATAATATAATTTCTTACATGTACAAAATTTTAACATTACAAATAAATAATCCAAAGTAGTAAGTTTAAAATCTATCATATATGTTCGTATATATACTCTAACACTTACTTATAGGTTTAAAGTGTTAAATCACCAAATATTATATGAATTTTAGAAATGCTACTTATAGGTTCAAAGGGTTATAAAGTATATAAAATGATATTTTTGTAATGTCTAAGATTTTACGATTTAGGGTTTAGAGTTTAGGGTATATGATTTAGATTTTACGATTTTTAAAAATATATATTTCTTAATTACCAAAAAAGATCCAACACCAAATATTATATGATATATGTTCAAAATTTCAATAGTTTTGTATATTTCACACGGTATTTGCATCTTTCAACAACAACTCAAATTTGAAACCCAAACAATATAATTATAAAAATTGATACTAGATGAATCAAATGGAGAATATAATTAGTTGGCTTGAAACCTAAACAATATAATTATAATGTCATTATTTTGGTTGGATGATTTATTGCCATTTTAAATGATAGCATACTACCGAATATCAAATTTGTTGTAAGTTTTGGTTTTTAGGGTTTAGGGTATCAATTCAATTTTAAATAATCTGTCAAAAATTTGGTAAGTTTTAGTTTTTAGGGTTTAGGGTATCAATTCAATTTTTAATAATTTGTCAAATTTGTTGTAAGTTTTAATTTTTAGAGTTATAGTTTGGTTTTTTAAGGGTTTAATGCTTAACTACTTATTAATCTACCATCTCTATTAGACTACAAAGTGACACTTCTCATTTGGATCCGTTGAAGCTACTCTCTCTTCAGCTACCTTGCGTCCAGAGTTATTATACTCCAAAAGAATACACTTCTACTTTGCACTTTTGTTGGAACTAGTGTTGTTGTTTGGACTCTACATTTCAGAAAACAATATAAGCAAGTCAAGAATCAATCAGTAACATATACATTGTATTTGTCTGAAAGAATATAAGCAATTTCCAAAATCATTCAATAAAAATATAAGTCAGTTCCAAAACTCAGACAAACATATAATATCAATAACATATCATTGTTTTTGGATGGTCTGGTTTCTTAGGTGTTCCTTGGACAAAGGATATATTCATGAGTTCAATCTTGAGTAGTGTTCATGCGATTTTCTTGTTAATTGCATCACCAATCAATAACATATCAGCAGTTGGCTCCACAAATTACCATCACCATTAAACACCTTCACAACTTCAACACTAATTGCATTTTGGCCTAGAGGTATATTGTTCACCATCGTTTTGGAGTTAGATGAGCACATTATACCTTCAGCAATAACCTCCTCGTCTTCATTAATAGAATCAAAGATTTTGCATGTTTTAGATTCATCTTCTTTAGTTTGCTAAAAAAATAAAAAGATAATGGTTAGAGATCTAAAAACGAAAAAAAAAAAAACAAGTTTGAAAAACTTTACTCTAGATACATCAGGATAAGAGCTTGGTTCCCTGTCCAAAGTCACTTTATCTACTTGCCATGCTATTTTACATCCCACAACATGCTGCATATTATGCATATCTGATGTAGACCTCTAGATAAAAGCTTATGAGGTTGGTGCAGACTTAACAAAAATATATACAATATCAGGACCAATTGGTATAAGACCAATTGGTATAGGACCAATTTTGTATGTCGGTTCAACAAATCAGGAATTCTTCTACCCAATAACATCTCTTGAATCTATCCAATCTAGTATATGTACTTTCACTTTTTCTTTAAGTTCTCCACTAGTCTTAGATGTTTCAAGATCACCAAAACTTGTCTGCCAAAAATAAAAGAAATTCTTAATGTGCTAAGATTAATTGATCAAATGCAATAAGTAAATGGTTACCTTTCTTCCAGCTAAATCTCGGACCATACCCTTCAAATTTTCAATCTCACTTTGCATTTCAGCAATCTTTGAGTCCCTACCTTGCAGAAATGCTAGTTTAGTAATTGTAACCCCTCTACCAGGTTTGTCTTTCCCCAAAATATTGCTCACAACATCTTCCCTTATATTATCACCAGTTGATGTGGAGTCCATTTGACTATCAAGTTACCGTATTTTTCATATGAGAAAATTTTAAATAGGCGATAACTCAATAAGAATAATCCATTAATTATATACAACATATCAAGTTTCAGAATTCTTACAATAGTCTCAGCAAATTGATGCTTGAAAAGAACACTTTTCCGCTAATCTTCATGCACATTAAACATCCCATGCATCAAAATATGCAAAGATCAAACAAGTTTATAATATTAGCATAGTTATAATTGCAATTAGGTCACATAGTTCTATACCTGAATTTTTTCCCAAGTTGTGTCTTTTGTCATTTGATCGAGTTGTCGCCAATCATTAAGTGTTACTGGAACGTGTTCCCTCACAAGAGCACCAAGAAAGGATGAAAGTGTTACCAAACCAGAACTAACATGATCACCACATTTTGTGAATGTAACTACAACCTTTTCATCAAGAATTTTAGCCACTTTACATAGGTGTTTGATTTCCTTCGGTACCTGAAATTTCATCATTGTTAGCATTGTTAACTCCATCTTGATCCATGTTAGCAACTTCTTCATTCTCATTTTGTTTTTTTCCAGTGCTCTGACCATTTTCTTTCTCATGAGCTTGTATCTCAGGAACTTCTCGTTGAGGATCTTGTTCCATAAAGACTTCTTTCTCAGCAATATCCTCATCCTTCTCAGCCAAACCCTCATCATGCTCCATAATATCCTCATCATCTTTTTTAACTTCATCCTCATCTTCAGGTATTACCTTCTCACCATAATTCTCAACATTTTCATTCGGTTATACCTCAACAGCCTTTTCAACAACATATACTTGCACAAAATCTTCCACCACTTTATCAAACTCTTCAGGTTCAACTGCCTCATTGGAAGTTGACAGATTAATAACCTCTTTATTTTTTTTCTAAAACTACTTCTTTTCTTAGTTCCACCTCTTTCTTTATTCACCTTTGTATTTGTTGCAGGTGTAGCTTCCAAGCCTTGGTGATGTATACTTTGACGGGTCCCAAGTTGGATTTTCTTCTTGTCCTTGGTGTCATTCCAGAACTGATATGTAAACAGAACACGATAGAGATGAGAATCAAAAATAACTGTTCAAAAAATCTAGCATACGCACGTTCAAAAAATCTCATAGTCAAGACCCAAAATCTTATTTCTTTGTAGATTGATGATACCTCGAAATCAAAATAGCGAAATAAAAAAACCCCAAAATGCATATGTAATTCAGAACCAAAAAATCGATGTACACAAACCTCAAATTAACTCATAAGAATAAAGCAATGTAGAACTATTGAGTGAATGAGGAAAATACCTTCTCGATTGAACAATGGAGCTTCGAATCGGTGAGAGAAAAAATGTGCCAAAGTAATGCACACACTGAAGATCTTCTTAGAATAATGAAGAAATAGAGAAATAACTTAGTTAACGATAATTTTGACTGAAAATTTGAGATATTTTCTAAGTACCACAACGTTTTTTATTATCTGCAAAAGTAAGTGCTGAAACTTAGCAAATTTACGCGGCCAAGTATTTTATTTTACCGCCAAAGTAACAATAAAGTCCAAAAAATGAAACGCTATGGAAAAAATCTGTGTTCATGTACAATAGCAGATACACAAAAAAAACGCTATCTTGGGACGCTATCGATAGTCATATTTCTTGTTGTGATTGTAGTATATAGTCTACTCTGATTTCACTTTTTCACTCTTTGTGATTTCTTTTCCTCCCTACTTGTTGTCATCTTATGCAGTTCTATTGAATCCCAACTCCTACTTTGTTTAGTGTAGTTCATATTCACTTATACTAAAGCCTCTACCGCCTTTGAGTCTATCTATCCCTATTATGGATCTTTGATACTCAAGATCTGAGAAACATAAGGGGACATCCTCTGGTCCCTCTACTGTAAGGCGCTCTCCACTTAGAATCCCAACCAGCGACAACTCTTCTCTAATTGAAAACAACATAATCACCCTCATTGGATGCGTCACTAACCCTCATGTGCAACATCCCAAGAATCTAGTGGACTATATGATTAAACTGTGGAATCTTCATACCTCAGTAATAGGGAAATACTTGGACCAGAAAAGTTTCAGTTCAACTTTGAGAGTGAGGAAGATATGCTCTATATCCTTTAAAAGGCTTCATTCCACTTCAAAAAGTGGATGTTTATCCTTCAACATTGGGAACCGATAGTCTCCGGTTACTTCCCATCGCTTATCCCTTTTTGGATTATATTCTATGGCATTCCTCTTCATTATTGGTCGATCAAACGATTAGGACTATCGAAAACGATATAGGCCATTTAGAAGATAGAGATGTAAACCATGCCAAAGTATGGGTCCTAGTTAACGGGTTCTCATGACAATGGAGATTAAATATTTTAGATATTAAACTTTTAGTGTTATATTTAGTTGTGTTATGTTTTATCAATCTATTTTATATGCAAGCCCAACAAAGCTTGGTCAATATAACTTAGAAAAGGATATACCAAAGTTCTAAAGTCGGACATTTCAAAAAAATTGTATGACAAAAATGTCATTAATGAATTTGACGAAAAAATTTGTTCCTGTGTTTTTGAGAAAACATGTTTCCGCTTTTTTACTGGAAAATGTGTGTCGGTATTCTTGAAAAGTAGCAGAAAAGCGTGTTTTTTACGTTTGTTTGTCTTTTACACAATTGAAATGTTGAGATGCTAAACATAAACTCACATTTTCTTAGCATCTCAAATATCTATAAATTTTAGATTTTAGTATTTGAATCCAGATGCTGCATCTGGATACTGATTTTAAATTGATCAAACAAATAATATTTGAACGTTTGCATCTAAATGCAGCATCTAAATACATAAACGTACATTCTTTAGATCGGTTCATGAGAGTTAAGTTTTCAATATAATTATAGAAATAGTAAATCTTAGTGTTAATGTAAAAGAAAAAACATACATATAACTAAAAAGATAAATATTACTCTGTACATAATTCGGATTTAAATCTAGTTCCATATATATTTTACACCATAATAGATTATGGTGTTTGACTACATAGTTTTAAGTTTTGTATAAAATCGATTTGGTACTTTCAATTTTGTGATTAATTTTAGGATAAAAGATAAAAATGAATTTTTAAAAAATTAACTACAAGTGTTTAAACAATTAACGTCTAACAATTAAGTATTAATAAATCAAACTATGATTTAAAAAAATTGAAAAGATATAAAAAAGTGATCTAATAGTTATTACCTTTACTGCTATGTGCTTTAGTAACTTTTCATGGAACCATACAGATATTATAGAGTTGGCATCTAAGGAAGCGACATAATGGTTTTTAGCCAACTCAACGGTCAACGGGAGGAGAATTCAAATGTTTACGGAATCTAGGGATCGAGGGGATGCTCCCCCCGTTTATGTCCAACTACTGTAGTATTGATGGACATGGAAGTCTGAAGACTCTATAAGCGGCATCGGTTGGTCGCTAACAGCAAATAATGGAAAATCCATCTTTATGGGATGCGCTGGAATCAGATGTTGTATTTCCCCTTTACACATTAAGCTACTCGCCTTGATTTAGGCGCTTAAATGCTTACATCATTGTAAAAAAAATTCGTACGAACTCGACTGACCTTATACAATTTTTGGATAATCTCACACAATGGCCCGTTTTCGCAGCAGAGGTAGCGAAAGTTAATGTTTTAAAACAAAATTTCATGAAGTTCGAGTTGACACACTGTGATAGACAATGGAACAAACGCGCTGATCTACTTGCAAGATTAGCTAGAGAGATAAATATTTTATTTTCTTATGTTAATTTTTCATCACCTGTTTGATGCTCATCTCAGTTTCTTTTAGTTTATTTGCGCTTTTGTTGTAAAAAAAGAGAAAGTTATTACCTTTACTGCGTTATTACCAAAACACGATTTGAATCTTTCCATGCAAACATAAATTCATTCTAAAAATTAATGATGGAGATTGGTAAGTGCTTTAAAATCTATGCAAAACTTAATGCTCGATTGGTGAAAACTTAATGCTTTAGAAATCAATATGGTTCTAAAGCAATATATTTTATTTTGTTTATTTTTTGGCTCTGCCGAGCAAAAAGTCCAGAGCACTAGTATTTAAGCTTTGAATATTTTTTTGACTCTGCAGAGCAAAAAGACCTACAACATTGATTTTTGCCAATCATAATTTTATTTTGAAAACCTACAGCAAGATTTCTGAAGCCAAAATCCTACAGCAAAAAAAATAAAAGTTACAGCAATAATTTTTACAACCAACTTTTTACAACAAAAAATATAAATCCACAACACTTACCAATCACCACCAATATAACAAAACAATCAAATTTTAAAATAATAATTAGGATTATGTACAAACAAATTAAATATTTGACAAATTTAACAAAATGTGATTGTTTTTCAGAAATTTCCCCTAAGATATGTTTACAAATTTTAACATAACTGAATGGTTCATATTATCATTTCAAAATATTTTCCAATACTGAACTAACTTATGAAAGCCACGAAGATCCACCTAGGCCCATTTAAATACAATACAATGGCGTACATGTAACTAGGCCCATTTTAACACAACACAAAAAAAGGAATCTTCTCGGGCTACTTTCTTGGTTCACAAGAAACGAAAAACACTTTGCAATCTATTGAAGTTTGAGGATAAAACCCTAATCTCTACATAATTTTTTGAACAGAAGCATAAATATTACTTCTTCTTATTATTCTTAGTCTTCTCCTCTTTGTAAATTCACTTCAAAAAAGGTAACAGCAAGTACTCTGCATAAAACAACTGATGACAGAAATGGAGAAACTATTAGTAAATATGAAGAGAGCACAAAGAAAGTAAAGACTCAGATTTACCTTCCAAATGAACATATAGCAAGAAGTTATCTCCTCTTTGCTACTCAGATCAACCGAATTAGCTCGAATCCACAAAGTTATTGCTAGAATAACATGACCCACAACCTTCAAAATCAACATAAGCACACAAAAATGAAACCTTTTACTATCATCACTCAAAAACAATGTTACAGCACGAGAACGATTGTTACCGAGATGACTTTGCTCCATACAAAAGGAGATGTTGCTCCAACGAGAATCGCAACAGCGTAAGCCATTTGAAGTAATGTTATACATGTCCAAAACACCTGTGTTTTTGCAATAAGACAAGTAGTTTCATTTGTCTTCAATCTTACACCAGAGTCAAAAACAAACTCTGAGATTTACCCGTTTCTGACCAAGAGTTACAGAGAAAGATCGGATTCCGAAGATCTTATCCCCTTCAATATCAGGTATATCCTACATGAAAATCAACTTCTCATCCATTAAAAAGAACATTTGAGTATACATTGAGTTACTTTTCCACCAACTTTGTTTATACCTTAAACAATGCGATAACGACAGAGAAGAAACTCATAAATGCAGTTGCAAAGATCAAAGGCCTCGTGAACAAGATTGGTCTTCCAAACACATGAGTCTGCGAGAAGGTAACATAAAAAGTGATGTTGATGGTAATCTTCTGAAAATGTTATGGAAATTGTTAAGTACCTGAATATGTAGATAAAATGCGATTTGAACTATAATAGCTCGAACAGCCAGGATACACATTGCTGCAACCAATGCAAATCTTTTCCACCGTAGAAATGGCAACTGTTTGTATTAGGAAGGAAATGTTACTTGAAACCTCATCAAATCGAAAACTATTGATTTGAGCTTGTGAAGAAGGTACTTACATTGATAGAGTATGCAGTACCAAGCACAAAACTCACAAAAAGAGCCCAAAATAATGGCCATGAACCAACAATCCACCCGAGCCAGAAACTCTAATAAAGTTTTCTTTTAATAGATTAGATTGTCTATGTTCATATATACTTTCAAAAGTTAGAAGGTCCTGAAAATGACTTGTTACCATGATGGAGAAGGAAGCTACTATTGCAATGCCGGTTCTAACTGAATATTCTCCTGATGCTAATGGAAGATATGGTTTGTTAACCTGCAAAATTAAAACCAATTAGAGTATGATCAACCCACTAGGGACAGTAACACACATTTTACCTTATCTATTTCAACATCAGACAACTGATTTAACCCGACTATGTATATGTTCATCATAAGGGCTGCAACAACAGCCTGAAAAACAAAACCCAATTGTTCAAAATAGAGAAAAGCAATTGCAAATGCAAATATGTGCGGATATTTCGTTCTATCAAATGTATTATTATTTACTTCCAAGATTCCGGTGAAGAGTAATGGCGAAATGTCGGAAACTTTCTCTACTGCTAAGAAAGATACAGATAAAATGCTAAGCACCTGCAAAAACAAAACCAAACACATTGGTATCTTACAAGATTTCGGTTAAAAAGATAGACATTTCTTTAGAGAAACTGAACTGTGCCAATAACCGTATGAGGCCTTGAAAACCTGTAAAATGCATCTAAAGAGTCTTTAAAAGAGTTCTGTTGTTTGCTTTTCGGATCGAAAGCTTCGGGCTGACTCGTAGTTGCATTTACTCGAAATCTCGTCTTATCTTTGGGATACAACAACAATGAAGATTCTTGACCATTATCAAACCTACCAAGACTGTTTCTAAACTTCGGTTTTGCAAGAATATTACTCGAATCACAACGCAGAACTGCAATTGTGTAAAGAGATAAACAACATCAGATTCTTCAATTGTAAGAATCTCAAAAGTAGAGATGTGGATCCATTATAATCACTAGTGATATTCGTTAGAACAATGAGGTAATTAAGAGAATCTGGTTCTACAATTTTCATAATACATAAAATAAAAAAACCCTAAAATGCACCTGATAAAGTGTGAAGCTTTAGATTCTTCTGCTTACTCCAGCAAAGAATACTACCTGTTAAATTGCATGCATGAGAAACAAATTCAAATAAAAGCTCCACAGATTTATGACCCACTTGGATCTAGTACAAAAAACCAAAGCTTTTCTCTTTTTCTTTTTATATGCAAAAATCGAAATTTTTGTATGAAATAGGATCTCGAAATCAACAAAACCTAAACCCCTAAAAAAAGAAGAAGTTACCAGGGGAGATAAGAGAAGGAGTAGAAAGCAGAGACTCCATGAAAAGCTAATTAGCTTTCTTCCTTGAGTGGAGAATTATATCGCAAGAGGAAAATTGAAAGACCAGAGAAATGGAGTTCGTGTTGAGCATGAGGAAACTATGGAATTTTCCAGAGTCTGTTGAAAATATGACTAAAGATTGTCACTATTGCGTGTGTTTTGACAATTCTGAATTAAGTTAGATAACAAATTTTAACTTTGATTTTTTTCTGTAAGAGGAAGTTTACGTGTAATCAAAAAAGAAGTGGTGTAGGTTTGCCATTTGTTAGTTATAGTACGGAAACAAGAGTATCTGAGAGACTATCACGTGTGGTGTCTTTTAGCGGCGAGGTTGTCTATTCGACATTAAACCACATATTTAATGGCTTTTGTCGTCTATTTCCATTTTATGACCAGTGGTGTTAGTTGGGTTTCGACCAGATCCAATAATTTAACAAGGGGTTATAACGGTCCATTATATTTGGAGAAGTTTAGTCGAACCGAAATAATGTGATTAATCAGATCGGTGTGAACGCTAGCTACGACCAGAATTCCAAGCGGAGCAGGAGAAGGAAAAGACGACTAAGGGCATGTTTGTATTTTTTTCACAAAATAATTTTATTGAACTTAAAATTAATTTAAAATTACAAAAATCATACAAAACTTCAAAATACAAGTTATTACATCAGCAAATAGATGTGTCATTTGTTGAAGACTATATACAAATAGAGGTGCTATCGAACGATGCTTCTTATGAAAGTAAGTCTGACTCGCTAACAGACCACAAAACCTGTTATTTGCTTTCGTTGTATCAAGTCTCATTCTGAAATGATTTGTATGCATGTCCGGTATAAGTAACAATTTCCAAATCATCCAGTAAAAACCTATTGTTTTTGTTACAAGTCCTGAAATTTGATACCTATGATTCCGTATCAATATTCCTAAAACTAACCTAGATGTTATCTTGAAATATTTTGTCTTGGTATAAATTTCTACCAAATACCATATTAACACTTATCGAAGATCTAAATTTAATCATACTAAAAAATAAAGAACCCTTGAGTTAAATGGCAAAGATAACATTGTCTCATGGCTCGTTAGCGACATTGACCAAGGCGATTTCCAAATGTAGTTTTCCGTTAGATAAAACCAAGTGCATGATTTGCACATCCACTCACACATAAGAACCCCCGACATGTTGAGAGATATAGACCAAGAAATTAACAATCGGACTAACGCTCACTCGAAGAAAGACACATAATTTACCGGAAGTCGTACTCACAGTCACCAAACGAGAACCGGCATACTGGTGACTAGTGAAATTTCAAAGATTACTATCAAAGACATTGTAGCATTATAGTGAATCATAAACAATTGTTTGGAAGAAAAAAAGCTCATCTTTTGTAGACTTGATAAACTGTTTTTCTCTTTATGTCGCTCTAAACATGTATCAACATTAAATTACACAAATAACATGGATCAAAGAGACTGTGGGCACACTAATTGACCCGGATCCATTAGTGGGCTCGGGTCGGATTACACGG